>JAQQZZ010000805.1:0-12037 GCA_030265115.1 Mopalia vespertina
TGGTTTTCCTCCGAATTTGGCAAGGAGCCGTATGAAGTGGACAATCCGTCGTCATATAAGTGAAATACCCTTGAGTACAACATTAAACCCCAATCAATCAAACTAAAGACTTAAAGGCACCATGACGCCCATCTGTTTGTGATGTATTTGTATTGCATCATTCAATTGTGTGTTGCCAGTTATGTGAAGGGGGATTTACTTCACCTATTGGGCTGACAGGCCGTCATATAATGAGTCCAGTAACTTTATTACACAGGGTCAATGATGCTACTGACAACCAGAGCAAACACTTTGCATTTTATGATTGTGTTAGTCCAGCTATTACCTTTTGAAGAGTGGTTAAATTAATTAATAGGATCAATACAGGATAAGAACATTCGTTTGTTGAAATAAATCACAACCTCTGTCATATTTTCTATTTTTTCAGGGTCAGCTGGAATGTGATAGTGAGACAGCCTTTGAATTGGCTGCAAATGTTTTACAAGCTGCACATGGGGATATTACCAGGTAACTAATGAGATATGTAATTTAATTAAAGATTAAAGTTATCAAATTGTAATTAAAAAACAGTTGACAGCTTGTAAATTTGACATTTTTTTTATTTCAGTCACAACCAACTCCCTTATTCCAAACATACTCTTCAATTACAACATCAAGGTTAATTTCCAGGAGTAGAAATGTTCTCAGTGTATTATCAAACATTTTTGCCCATTAAAACTGTAAATTGACCTTATTTTAATACATGTATCAGCCCTAGCTTTATCTGATAATGGTGACTTGGCACTCATTACGTCCCCTGTCATTGATGTTTTATAGCTCTGCTTATGTCAGGTTTCAGAGAAAGACTGATAAAGGTTTTCATTGGTCAGATGTACTACAGTATCAGTTTCTGTGAACTTTTGAGATTCTGTCAAATTAACAGCTTTATCAGTCTTATTTATTACGCATAGATAAACTCAGGTGTTAAATACTGATTACTTCATGATACTTCAATTATACCGTTCACGGTTGTTAGAAAATAACTTACATGTACGTGGGCTGTTGGTGGAAGGTTCATGTTTCCTTTGTGCTATTGAACTAAATTTGGTGCCTGTATGTGTTTATATTGTCATTCTGGTCTGTGTTTGTCACAAAGGCGTTGTATTAATGCAGTCATTCTTTGGTCAGAGTGAAATTACGTTAAGTGTGACATAAGGTCTCCATCAAAGAAACACTAATTGAAATGTTCATTGATCTCACTAATACCCAGTCTTTCTCTAGAGACGTGGTACATGTACTTTAAAACTTTTTAAGAGGATCTTTATTCAGTCGCCGTCAAGCTATATAGCGCAGTACATTTAAAGCATAGACATACCGTCTTTACTTAACAATAAAGGAACATTACTTTTACAACAACAAATAACTTTACATTTTATTGTTTTGTAATAGTGTGTCTATATAGTTACTCTATTTCTATCACATCAGTAGGGCTGTTTGAAAAAGAGTTGCCATGTTAGCATACTTGATCAAAACCAAGTTAAGTTGCTCGTCTAGGCTTACCAATAGGCCCTGAACATTGGTTTGTACCATATTTAAGTAAGGCACATTGAGAAATGAACAATGCATCCTCAATTCCTCATATAAGTGAAATGCCCTTGAGTATGACATTTTGTCTCTAATCAAATAAATCCAACTTCTACTGTTGTTGCGTAATGTCGCTTAAATGTTTTTGTTAAAATGGGATCTTGTATTATAAACTAAAGTATGTATTTGTTAATTGTATGATGTAGTATAGGTTTTTTCTCTTTTCTTTCCAGTGATTCAAAAACTAGATCTGATCTAAGGAAGTTACCTGTGATTCCAACAAGTGCTCTAAAAGAACATCCGTCTCTGGAATATTGGTAAGATATTAGTTGTCTGGACCTCTGTTCTCTAGTCTGCTCACAGATTTCTCATGGAGTCACCCCAGTGAGGGTTACCTTTCTTGAAATTAGGCACATAATATGCATTTTAAGGATTCAATGTTGCCATTTAAAGCAAAAGAATTTCTGTCTTTAGGGGAATACCCATTTTCTAACTTTGTATAGGTTTTCTGTGGTACAATGTAGTTAAATGCTGCATTTGTATTTACTGAAGAAAAACTATGACAAAAGTCACCTATTGAAACTATAGCTGGTCTAAACAGCTGTGTAGAAAATTAATTTATAGTTGACAGTTGTAACAACAACTTCTATGATAAATCGATAGTTTGAATTCGATTTACAACCCCTAGTACAGGGTATTTCTGAAATACCCATGTACCTTTCACCAACAACAGGTGAAGGTAAGCTCCTTGGTCTGCTGCTCTCAGAGCTAAAAGGCAAGAGAAAGCCGCTCTTGTTTTGGAGATTGCTCCATGTTGCCCTCGTGCTTTAAAAGAAAGGGACAACACTAAAGGGGATCTTTATTTTTACGTCTGTTAATTTGATAGTGAAGTGTTGATTTTAGGGTGGATTTCCCCCTCTCTTTAGGCTGACATGCCATTGCATGAGTGGAAGAGTCTCAAGCAAATCCCCAATCAATCAATTAATCATTTTGATTAAGTTTCAAGTCTGACTTCACCTAGGCGTCAAACATGTGCAAGAATGTTGATGTCAAAATTGATATTCTAAATGAACTCATACTTGAATGTATTATGTAAGCAGATTTTAAGAATATGCAAGAATGTTAATGAAGGCTTACATGTAGAATATATTTATGTGGATTATGCATACGAACTATGTGTTATGATTCAGCTGCAGTACTATTTAGTAGCCTGGGAGAATCTAAAGCAGCTGTTTTTTCTCCCTTTGGTATTTGATACAATGGTTTGATCTCCTGTATAAACACATCACCACACTGTAGGAACCTTGTTTTGACCTGCCCTAGGTCAGAAAATATACAGCGCAAGAATGTTTGATATCAGATCTGAGGTGACCACCCTCCACCGGACCCTCTGCTAGTTGTTTACCTTAACCTTTTTACGGTTCAGGCTTCCCAATGCCCTCACCAGGCCAGAAATAAGATGAAAGTCAAACATGCTTTGAGAAGATGTCTCTATTTACCTAGTAAACTCTCCTTTAATTAAATAATGTATGCTTTCAAGGAATGTAATACTATGTTGTTTAGTATTGAATAATACCTGTGTATAAATGTTGGAGCGCTTCCCCCACTTTCCTGCCTCTTTGTTACTACATATTATTTGATCTGTCAAACATAAGGGGTCATCTCCAAATATCCTAGAGAAAGTAAACTAGTGCAACAGGTGGTACCACTGCCTCACCATCCGTCTGAATTGGTTGTAAATAGTAGGCTTCATATATTTATATCTCAAACATTTCAGGATTAGCAAATCTATAAATAGGATTCCAATTTGTAGGCTGATTTATTCCTAACCCATACCGAATATCATGTTGGCTACATATTTAACAATACTTTATACACCATATTAATGGTCATTACCTTCTCTCGAGATATCTGCAGGTTACCCATAACACAACTCAAGAATAAGGTTTATTAAGAAACTTGTCTCTGGTATGTAAATAAACCAAAAAAAAAACCGGTAAGCTTACTAAGTGTATAAAATTTTGCACAAAAGACCAAAACGTGTTAAGCGGAGTGATGTCCCTTAGCCTGGATGGATACACCCTGAGCTAAAGACCTCACAAACTTACCCTGTCTTCAGGGTTCTTTGATTTACATCATTTTTTTTTTTTTACCAACTGCATGACTGTTTTTTGCACCAAAGTCATTGGTTATCCAAACTCAAAGATTGCAGGCAATTAACAGTGTATTGACACAGGGTTCTTGCAAGCCCATTTTTTTTTTACCTGTAAATGGACATTTTCCCCTGAAAAATAGATGTAAAAATTTCCCCAACCAGACAGAAATTTCCTAAACATAATAAAAAGAGTATACATTTACTGTCCAAACACTTAAAAATAACTTATCTATAACACCACAAATGGTAATTTTTATCCACTTTTAATCGAATGACACACAGTGTCTGTCAAGAACCCTGTGACTTGTCATTCAATCCACACCTATCTAAGATTAGGAATGCTGTTAATCTTAGGGTGGCCTGAGTGACATGTTTGTTGCACTTGTTTTATCAGACAAAGTCTGGCACATGCTTGGTTAAGTTGCACATAGGGTGATTAGTCACTATGTTAAGGTCTTAATTTAAATCACTAAGTAGAGGATTCATTATAGTACTTACATGATAGAATTTCATGATGTAAGAGCAACCCATATCAGACCATTAGTTTTTCATGAAATCTGATTCATATCAATGACTTATAGAATATTTTCATTTAGGTCATTGCCTTAATTGTGCTGTTTTAAAATGCTGTCTTATTAAAAACATTAGTTATCATAACTTTGTATTTTCGTCTTGATTCCAGTGAAGAGCGCATTATTGTCCATTATCAGAAGTTAGCAGGGACCTCTAGAGGTTCTTCAATTGTCAAGTAAGTTTCTTTTCATAATCCATTGGTATCAAAATTAATTCTGTTTTCATGGAATATCACATCTCCCTTTTTCATAATCCATTTATTATATAAGGGAGTTTTCCATATAAGAACAAACCTCCCTGCTTCATAATCCATTGTTAATGGAATTAAGTCTCTTTCCATAGAATATCAAATCTCCCTGCTTCATAATCCATTGTTAATGGAATTAGTTCTCTTTCCATAGAATATCCAATCTCCCTGCTTTCTACTAGTCATTTGGAGAACTGCTGTATGTTTCCAACCTTAACCTGTTGTCTTTATACAGTACAACAGACCTGCTTACACGGGGTATTTTTGAGTATTTTTTACACACAATTTACCTTGAATACACCAGTATGACATTAAAATACACACAGAAATTAACATTCAAAGCTATGCTGTCACACAAAAACGACACATAACGGTAAATTTGTGCCTCTCACATACTAGTACCTTAGTACTAGGTCACCTCGTGTGCCTCTCATATACTAGTACCTTAATATTAGGTCACCTCATGTGCCTCTCGTATACCTGAATACCTTAGTACTAGGTCACCTCGTGTGCCTCTCAAATACTAGTACCTTAATACTAGGTCACCTCGTGTGCCTCTCATATACTAGTACCTTAATACTAGGTCACCTCGTGTGCCTCTCTCACATACTAGTACCTTAATACTAGGTCACCTCGTGTGCCTCTCTCACATACTAGTACCTTAGTACTAGGTCACCTCGTGTGCCTCTCTCACATACTAGTACCTTAGTACTAGGTCACCTTGTGTGCCTCTCTCACATACTAGTACCTTAGTACTAGGTCACCTTGTATGCCTCTCACATACTAGTACCTTAGTACTTGGTCACCTCGTGTGCCTCTCTCACATACTAGTTCCTTAGTACTTGGTCACCTCATGTGCCTCTCTCACATACTAGTACCTTAGTACTAGGTCACCTTGTGTGCCTCTCTCACATACTAGTACCACAGATGGTTGGAGGGAGCTTCATATTGCCCTGGTTCTCTCAGAGCTAAAGAGGAACAGGAAGCTGATCTGTTTGTGGTGTCTGTATTGCGTCCTGTCGTTGTCCTGTATGTGTCCCGTCTTGTCTTTGTTTGTTGCCAGTGGTGTCAAGGGTTGTTTCCTTCACCCATTGGGCTTGCACGTCGTCATATAAGTGAAATACCCTTTAGTACCCCATTAAACCCCAATCAAACAAACAAACAAACACATACTAATACCTTGGTACTAGGTCACCTCGTGTGCCTCTCTCATATACTAGTACCTTAGTACTAGGTCACCTCGTGTGCCTCTCTCATATACTAGTACCTTAGTACTAGGTCACCTTGTGTGCCTCTCTCACATACTAGTACCTTAGTACTAGGTCACCTCGTGTGCCTCTCTCATATACTCACATATAAGTGAAATTCCCCTGAACACTGGTTTAAAACACCAAATAATCCTACTGTGATGTAGTAAAACTTACTGTACATAGAAACTACACAATTGTTCAAAAAAACTTGATCAACACTTATTAAAACCTCCCCCAATGGTTTATTCTTCTAAATATACATACATATACTTCAATGTTTCAATATGGATAAATGCATGTTGTATGTTATAAATAGTGAAATATATCTGTCAAAATAAGTGGTTGTAAATGTGGAACATATGGGAGTCAATAAACCATATAAAAAGGAAGATAACCCTTCACCTCATTTCTGATAGAATAATTTCACTCTGATGAAGGCCTGGTAGAAGACTTCTGCTTCCAAATTAGTAGGTCAAAGGGCAATCCTAGACCCAGATACATGTAGAATTATTAGAATTATATGTGAGAAGAATAAGAATTATATGGTCATCCAAAATAACGTTTTATAAAAAAGTTTTGTTTGCAATGACTTTATATTGTAAGAAAATATCAAAGTTTGTTCATCAATTCAAATCTATTGTTGAAATAAAAATTATTCACTTTACATAAGCTGTACTAGCCGGTAGAAATTATTCTTATTTAAGGTACAGCAGAAGCTCTCGGGGATAGACTGTACGAAGAAAAAAACTTTGAGACATAGTTGGTTCTTGCAAGCAATGAAAAAATAATTTTAATACAGACTTATTTGTTATCTACTATTAAATACTAAGAAATGTGTTGTATGGACTCTTTTGGAATTTAATGTATTCTCTACATATCATCTCTTTACAGTTATATGGGCATTGTGGAAAATTTAGAAACTTATGGAATTCATTTTTATGCTGTTAAGGTAAGTGAGCTGTAAGTTAACTGTGCTCAGTTTGAATTAGACCTCTCAAAGGGCACTGTGTGGGTGAAGTCATTTTGTCTTACCACTGGAGGAAGATAAATTTTCCAACCCAGCAAAATACTTCATAATTGCATCTGAAGGTTTATGGAAGAAACTTCTTGTTGCAGTGGTGCTCTCTGCCCGTGGCCAGTTAAAATCAATACGGGCAGGCCAATGTGAATGTACAGTAGTCCTGCTGGCCGGTTGTTTTATTAGGTTGTTTTCAATTAAAACTAATAGCTCGTAGATGAAGTCAATAAAACTAATAGTTCATACCAAATATTGGGAATATTTTATGCAGTCGGGTAATGGTGGTAAACTATTAAATAGAATCAAGTTGTTTTGACTCACGAAGTGAAACTGGGCGCATATGATCTCAAACAAGTACTACGGTATGGTTCATTTGATTGGGCATCTTATACAAGTCAAGGGAAGTAGGTCAAGTTTCGGCCAATCACAGTCTGTCTTTCTTTCGTCTTGCATTCAGAATGGCGGCACTTTCGCTTTTTGCTTCGATTGAAGCCCTGCATCATCAACAAAATTGGGCAATTTCATCGGAATTATACCCCACCAAAACCCAAAATAGCGGAGACACAACGAAGAAAAACTGCTTGTTCAAAGGGAGTACGAAAAGTAAAGCTGCAATAGACCATTCCTTCCAAAATGGAAAAACGAATTTACTTGGCTTGAATGTGACTAGGCGAAGGGAATGATTTGTGCGATATACTCGTGTCCATATCGCTAGGTATATTGTTAAAACAATTTGAGAAATGGAATAATCTGATAAGGAACGATGGGAAGAGAATATTCTCTGTCAAATATTCCGATTTCTGAGTGATTTTATAGAAATAGAGCTGTCTGTAACTGGACCTGTGAATTCAGAATTATCGAGGCCAAATCAAATGGTTACCGACATTTGCTAAAGTTATTTCTTTGCGGATACAGGTGATATTTCGCTTTGAAACTATGTGAAATTAAGAGAAAGTTGTAAATCTTTTCAAACAACTGAATGACAATTCGTGATTAAACTGATTAAAAAAAAAATTGATATCTGTGCTTCAGTCAATTTGTTTTGTAAAATATCAATGGCTTTTTGAAAAATTTCTGCAAATAAATTAAAATGTTGCATTATAATTCTGATACCCTTATAGTATGATGCCACCAAAATATCTGCGAATACACATGTGAAATTATTAATGCAAATCAAAATAAATATAAAAAACAACAACATTTTTTGTTTTATTAATATTTGTTTTAAAAAATATTGATTTGTCCATAATTAATATTTTATTGATTGCTGAACAACAACATTTGGTCAGGGTGCATTCTCTTCATACAGCTGAGTTTGCCCCAGTTTGTGCTAGGGATGAGTGCAGCAAAACCCTGTAGTAGCCTATGCCTGGTTGACCTATGGTAGTGAATGATTTAGACAATATTCAATACTTACGCATGACACATCTCAATGACACAACATGAACATGAGTCATTTTCACACAGAACAGCTTCCTGGTAAAACCAGCCTCCCATACAGTAATGTCATTACATGAGAAGACTGTTGCCCAATTAAAAATAAAATTTAAAACGGCTATGGTAATATCTTTACAATCTTCAGCTGATGCACAGATAGGTTTCAACCAACTTAAACTGACCAAATCTGACTGGAGGAGTAAATTGGGGGATAAACCTCTGTCTGATCAGATGACCATTATCTTACAGACTTGTGATATAAAAACGTTTGACCCTACACAAGCAATAAATGTATGGCTACAAACCCCAAGTCAATAACTGTAAGTGTAGATTCTGAAACTCCACAGGATGATGTTGTAAATTAGGAAGAGGATGTGACTGATGTGTCTAATTAGGAGGATATGACATACAACTCCCTCTGTGAAATAATCTTTTCAAAATAAATTAATTCATTCTCAAACTCTGTAAAAATTACTTATATTCCTTATATTTTGTGCTCAACTTGAAGAACAGACTAGTCAACGAACATTCAAATTGTTGTATTTATTAATAAAATGTACAGGTTAGTACCAGAATTCTGGTGTCTCGTGGTATTAAATAATGTGGTTATGTACATAACAATAGTTTTGAAGGGCCATGGGGAATTTAGACGGGCCAGATAAATTTACATCTAACCGGCCCTGTGGGCCATCTGACTTAAGATTCTTATTTCTACCCTCATAATGGCCTCTTTGTTTTGTGTCTGGCTCATTGTCAGATGTGTTTATTGAAACCCCCAGTCAGTCAATCAATCAGTCAATCATCACTTAGAAATCAGAGAATTGTGTTTGTTTAGTTACATCTATATAGTCCACATGATTATGTTGAATGACCAGTTGATCAAGGGGCATAACTCTAGATGGAACAAATGTTAAGAAAACAGGTGAACAAACTCTAAAAATCCTTAAATGCTAAAATTATATGTATTCATTTTGATCGATTTTAAGAACTTCTGTTTATCTGTCATACAGTCATTCTATCAAAGTCCTGACTCCATTAGAGGGTTGTGGGAACTGAGTAATTAAATGTGACTATAACAGGATATTCTGTCATCCAGTTATATATTTACATTATGGAAAGACTGACCCATTGTGTTAAGGTCCTGATACCAAGAGGTACTAACACAGCAGTACTCTTATATAGGCTGATTCATAGTTATATTGTTTAACAAAGAGTAAACTTCATCAGAAAGAACAATTCAAGTAAAACTGTAAGTAGATTGTGTTATAGCCTTATGGTTCAATGAAAGGTTGATTTAAACATAGCCTTTAAATATCTAGTTGATGGGTTTTCCCCTCCGATATCTAGTTGTGTTATAGATATTAATGTTGATAGTGTGTAACAAATTTGGTTGTATTGTTTCAGGATAAGAAGGATATACCCTGGTGGTTGGGAATCAGTCTCAAAGGCCTAGCTGTCTATGATAAGACAGATAGAAAGGTTCCCAGAAAAGTAAGTATCATTTTATTCTATCTGGATGCTCCGCTGTACACCCTTACAAACTACACAAAGTTTTACCAACACAAGTATGTTGTCATCACATTACAGTAAACTATAAACTGGGAAAATAAACAAAATAGAATAGAAAACATTTCCAAAGCCATAACAACATGTGGATATCTATTTGCATTTTTAAATTCATAGTTATATGTATGTTAATTTTATTTGTAGTGTATTTATGGCCAATTTAAGCGGTTTAGTGGGGGAATTATGTTTGAAAAAGTCTAGAATAAGGAAAAAAAAATTTTGTGGGCAGCTAAAGTAGCAACATGAAGCTGATTGGTGTTGTTTTCATCTTTTCTACACCTATTACGCTGGCACACCATGATACCATGGAAATAACTGTAAACAAAATCCTTGTTTTACAAACAACCTGTGTAATATAGTTCAAAAGTCGTAACATCCAATGAAACACAAAGCAAAAAGCACTTAGATGTTTTAACTATCATACCTTTATTTTCCAGTTCTTCAGTTGGAAGCAATTAGAAAATTTATATTACCGTGATACTTTAAAGAAGTTTTCTATAGAAGTCCATGATCCAAAACGGTAAGTGTTTATGAATTGATCAGTTTTATTTGCACGTACTCACTGCTGCTGGGAGAAGTTGTACTCAATTTGTACTTTATGTGTTATTTGATTTCTGTATACAGTGCTTGTTTGCTCTTTGTGTTGACAATTGCGTGCAGTTAATCTACCTGTGCATGACCCCTTAAATCATTCTTAATAACCCGTTCAGGTGTGGGGGAAATGTCAGTTTCTTTATTCTTGTCTGTTTTGTTTAAAAGCAGCAAATCATGGCTTCATTTTTTTAAATTTTTTTTTTTCACATTTTGAGTTTATTTTATTGTGTTTAAGCTTACAGAAGGTAATAATAACATCATTAACATTTATATTATCTTAAATCTTTTTATTTCTCAGAACTTGATCATGTTTACTGATATAAAGACATGACATCAGGAACTCTATTACTAATCGTCGGATTAACACAACGATTGAAATGATTTTAAAATTTTCATTAAAATTTAAGAACTTTAAGATTTGATATCCCACTTTACTAATTTATAATTACCTTACTTTTTGTCTTCCGATAACCATTGATTAGAAACTGCAAATTGATCATTTTTATTGGTTACCCATCTTCATTTACATTCATTCATTCATGCATGAAAACTTTTATACATGTATCACAAAAAACTTATAATAAATAAAAAAAAGCAAATAAAGAAAA
Source organism: Mopalia vespertina (assembly GCA_030265115.1). Classification (NCBI taxonomy): domain Eukaryota; kingdom Metazoa; phylum Mollusca; class Polyplacophora; order Chitonida; family Mopaliidae; genus Mopalia; species Mopalia vespertina. Next base: position 11,012 of record JAQQZZ010000805.1, read on the forward strand.
TATCTCCAGTCAAATAAATAGATTAATGGACAAATAAATAAATAAATAAATAAGATAAGTCCTTGATGGGAATAGAAATAAATATTCATTAATTCAGGACAATCTGCCACATTTTCAAAGTCTTTTAAATAGCTTCCAAAATAGTAATTTTATTGACAAATTTGAGTTGATTTAGGGTACTGCTGAATGTGGAGTAAAACACTAATCAATCTATTAATCAAATGAGAGGTTCTACTGCACATGTATTTTATGTTAAGGGAAATTGTTTTTTTAAAAATCAGTTCCTTGCAAAACTTTTAGAAAAGCAAAAAGCATATTATTGAAACACATCTTTAGACTTTACCCATGCTCAGAACTGTAGCTTAACATACATGCAGCTGGTAATAACTTCATCATCGACAGCTTCATGTAAGTCCAGTTATCCTGCGACACATAATGAAGTCAAAAACAAATCGCATAAAAAAGTGTTTCTAGGTGAACTATCATCTAACAATATGAAAGGACAAAATATTATTTATCTAACTTCACTAATTTCTTTTGTGGAAAAAAAAAGTGAAAAAACAATTTAAAAAAGATTTTAATTCTGTTATTATGCATTTTGATTTCATAGTGTTATGTGTTCTCAAACAAATTGCATATTGACTAATTTAGAATTGTGTATTTACGCAGATATCCTTAGCTTTTCCACTATGAAATAAGTGTTAGGAGTCCCGTTATATATATTAGTTTCTTCTCATGTTTGTCTAGCCAGTGATATTGAGGGTGGTTTCATATACCCATTGTGACAATGGAATAGGCTGAAAAACTCAATACATCACTTAGACAAATAAACAGAACCTTATTCCATTGTCAGGTATATGAGTGAGTCACGTGATGTGGCTATGGCAATCACGGGGTGGTTTTTACAAGGTTTCTTCCTGGTTTTCCACCTTAATTAGGCAAGGAGCATTGTGAAGTGGACAATCCGTCGTCATGTAAGTGAAATACCCTTGAGTACGACGTTAAACCCCAATCAAACAAACAAAC
>JAQQZZ010000816.1:0-25926 GCA_030265115.1 Mopalia vespertina
GGGCGTGGTAATAATCTGACAGACAGTATTACTATTTATACAGTTTGTTTACATTGCTAGTGATACAATTGTTTCTGAGTAGTAATGAAGGAACACACAGCCCTCCTAATACTCCATTGGGTTCAATTAATCAGCTTTGAAGCATTTTTACGAAATAGTCCGCCGGGAACAAAAAGAAAAGAATAAAAATTAAATTTGAAAGTAAGAATGATCTTTTCTTGAAAGATTTCTGTCGTCTCTAGCTGAACGTTTAGTGTGTAACCTACTGATGTATATAGTAGTCGTGGCAAAGGTGTAATTGCAAAAATTTAAAATAAATATTGTCTTTACACTCTTCATATAGTGGGTTATTGCTTCGCTTGGGGAATTTGATTGTGTAGAAAATGATCCGGAACGCACAAGGTTTACATAGACATCAATTTTTTTCGACTTTTCCTTCCGCGACAAGATAGGATGTGCTTATAGGTGCATAGGCCTACTATAGGGCTATGGCATCCTTAGCTGATGTATGTTCAATAACGCATTCAGTCTACTTCAGTACTATTTTCGGTCACAATTAAGACAAGTGTTATATTGAATTTATTTTAGTCCCCTCTCACCCAGTACCGTGCAGTAGCGTGTTATCTTGTTAACCTAATTGGGGTTTATTTTATTTGATAATCACTCAAGAATTAAAACTACAGTTTTTCTGGCATGGGTTTGAGTAATATGCCGAATATAGGCACCTCAAATTAAAAAGATAATCAAATTGATTTTAGCTAAACAATATTCAAAAGGTTCCGTTTTCAGCTACACATATAAAATATTTTATGGAAATTCAATTTCAATCAGAACATTTGTTTAAAAAACATAGAATTTGTATTCCGCGACAGGGCTGTGAAATAATAATTTAATTCAATTTTGGTCAATCAAAAATTCAATTGTTCATAAAAGGTACTCACGAAAATGACTTCTATCAATCGCTGTTAAGGTAAATGTTGCTAGATGACGAGTAAATTGAAATAACTTGTTTTAGTGGCATTTAGAAGCAGTAGCAGTAACATAGCACGATTCTATGGATTCCAGCTTCTATATTTATTATCGGGCAAAGTTTCAGTGCAGATACTAGCACCTTTCTCTAGCTTGAGAAAGCTATATAAATAAATATAAATATAGAAGTTGAAATCCATAGAATCGTGTTATGTTAAATTGAAATACTCATTATTTATCCTAGAGTTGTAGGTGTGAATCCAAGGGACCGATTTAAATAAATTAAAAAATTACTTACCGAAAATATTATGAGATTTCCTCTTCACAGTTTGTCGTTAGCGCTTTCAGTAGAGGAGTCAGTAAAATCCTTGTGCACTGTTCATTTGAATGCGCCCTTACTAAAACGAGTTTATCAAAGACAGCAAATAAAATTCTGTATAACGACGGTGCGTGTATCTATGTTATTCTCTCTACATGAAAATACCGCTGTTGCGCCAAGTTAATTCCTATTCGCAATGAATGAAATATTCAACAAGGTGCAATAGCGCTGAACTGGGCTAGACATATATAGCGTTCAATATTAATGACAATTACATCATTCTGCGAAATGGGATTGTATGTTCCGATCCACGCTGTATATATACGTCAGATAGCCCAAGATAGATCTTACCAATGACCAGCAGACTACAGGAGGCCCCCGAAATTGGCAGCAAAAAAAAATATAAAAAAATCCCATTTAAAATTCAAAGAAAAATATAGGTCTATATAGTGATTTTTTTAATTTTATAGCTATACCTAAGCTGACAATATCTTCTCCGGGATATTTCTCCGCTAAGGAATGTTCGATTTGAAAAAGTTCGATATTTGAGCCCGACTCTCTAGAGCCTCGCGATGAGTCATCCGGATCGATACTACCCAGGGGAGGTCACTGTCACAGCAAACTCAGAAATCGGTGAAGCGAAACTATTCCCGTTTTCTTCTCATACACTGTATCATTATTATATGATACAATCTTATTGGTTCTTATTTTTTTTAAAACTAATTATCTCAACTCTGGGGATATCACCTTTTAGGGAATATATAATATATTTAATTTGTTCGGCTGAGCTCCTATCGCAAGACCAATGAACTTGTATCACCCTAGCATTTAAAGGACAGTCTATCTTCATGTCCATAATAACAGTTACTGATTCCTTTCCTTAATAGCAGGCGGGTGGTTGGAGGGAGCTTCCTGTTGCCCCGGTGCTTTCTGAGCTAAAGAGGAGCAGGAAGCCGATATGTTTATGATGTTTTTGTATTGTCCTGGGATGATTTTTGTATTTGTTGCCAGTGGTGTCTGGGGTGGTTTCTATCACCCATTGGGCTAGCACGCCGTCATGCGAGGGAAATAACATTAAGTACGGCGTTTAACCCCAATCAAACAAATCCTTAATAACAGACTGTGTACACTTCTGTGACGATACAGTTCACTTATCCATAAAGAACTCTTCACCATCATACAGACCCACACGATAATTCAGGGTTTCAATAAAATTAAACGAAATAGAAGGCGATATCAAGCCGTTTTATTACTTACTTTTATTATATTGTGGATAAATATTATTATTAATTATTAATGCCTTATATTAATATATATAATTATTTTACCCTTATTTTAATTATCTGTAATTTTTTTGTTACAAACTATAATTTTTTTTTGTTACATACCCTAAAATGTTTTCACTTTTACGGCACTTATACGGTATGTAGAATTAATTTCAATATCTGTAAAATTCTTTTCCACACATGTGCAAATCCTGTTCACATATATTAAATAAAGTGAACAAATTATGCAACAGGTGAAAAATATTTCTTTTAAACCCTGAGAGAAATACTTAAAATCAATGTATTATCCGTGTGAGGTATTATTTGTTTTAAAGAGTAAGAAAATAGATTTTTGACTAAGCGTTCAAAGTTATCTCCCCTGTCTCCTAAAGCTGGAACGACAACTCAGCCCCGGTTTCAGTGACATCGAAAACACTTATTGCAAAAACGATTTTTCCAATATGTTCATGTCGTTAAAACATATATAGAAGTAAATGTGTTTAAGCTATGATCGTGTCATTCAACACCCAATTTATGCTGTCAATTATATTTACATTGAACATAACTACCATGGCAGCGCATTGTCTGTATAGTTTTGATCGCTATATGGTAGGCCTACTTACGATAAGTGCAACGTTTTTGAAACGCGTCCAAGTCTTTTGATATCAAAATTGCAACATTAAGTTCATCTGCATTAATAAAAATTGAATTTCTCAATTTCTCAATCTTGCGATTATCTGTCTAGTCATTGTAGCCTATGTTGCCTGTTGCCTCGAGGGTGGTTTCCTTCAGCCGGGTGCGAGTGAAATAAGCTAAAGTACGGCGTAAACGTCAACCTAAACATTGGAAGTACAGACGAGGAGGCATGATTGAGCTTGCACCTTGTGGCTAAATGATCTGTTTTGCTGTCACGGTAAAACAAGAACAAACAATATTAAGCAGACATAAACCAACAACAACAACAGCTGTGGCAAATTACAAAATTACAGGAACGACAAAACAAACAAATGAGTCCAAGACGGAGAGAATATTAAATTATTTTTTGTTATTTTTTATTCATTAGCAGAGATAAATTTAGACGGTTACACCTAAACAGAAAAACAACTTATTTGATTTAATTCACGGTTAAAACCAATATAAACAAGGCACATAAATTGAAGAGACATACGATGGGGTACTTTATACCATTGTTTACTGCTATTTACTACATAAACATTTTATTGTACCTCATATTGTATAATACGCTGTTTTTACGTTTCATTTCATTTTAAATACAAACAGCTAAAAATGAATGAAAAACAACAACAACAAAACACTTTGTTCAAAGATTAGGGCGATTTACGTTGTAGTATACAAATAATGATCTTGTATGAAACAATTTAAAAATGTGGATAATAATGACTATATTCAATAAAGATACGCAAATTGTTGTATTCGTGGTCGATTCTGTTTTCACACACGAATGTACACAGAATACCCCAAACATAATGTACACAGATAGAAAGGCATTTCTATTTAAATTTATACTGCTTCAATTGACACGTTAACCCCAGCGTTATTACAGTATCAACAAATTTATGAGCATTTTGAGAAGAAATATAACAATATCGTTTGTTTTACCGTACGCTGTTTCGAATGAACATAACATGCCAGAAATATTCAATGCAGATGTGCGTCTTCGAAGTATTTGAAGGATTTTATCTGGCTCGTGGAAGCTGTGTAGGCCTACTTACGATTATTATTTTTAAATTTAAATTTAAAGTTTAACTTGTAAATGAATAATAGGCCTACTTCGAAGATCTTGACAATAGGAATTTTTATTGACACAGTTGTTGCAAATAGACTGGTGACTTAGCCTGTGTACTTAAAATCGTCACGACGGACAATAGCAGTTCAGCTACACGATGGTGTATTCATTGTCGCATCATCTCAGCGCTACTCTATAGCTACGTTGATTAAAGTTGAGTCCAACTTAAAAAGCATACAAGACCAGGAAATTAACACGTACATAATTATATAAGCAAAGGAACATTACGCACTTTCTAGTTTTAAACGCAAATAGTTGTAAAACATTTTATTTATTCGACTATTTGAATTTAGGCGTTTCAAATATTTCGCAGGTGACTCCAAATAATATGTAATCTATATTGAGGGTGTAATGACGTAAAAAGTCTTTTTGATCACGTGGGATACTGTTAAAACGTGTTTATGTCTCATTCTCAGGTTAACGTTTGATTATACAGAGTTATGTCCCTTCCGAAATATTTGGCTTCCGTTAACCTGAGATAAATATATTTATATTTTGCGGCGTAACTCGCTAAAGTTAACGAAACATTGTATTTCCCCCTCTTAAAAACAAGTTTTCTGTTGCTTTAAATACATCCCTGTCTTCAAGCCATTATGTCTCAGACAAAGTGAAAACTAGTTATACATATATGAGCATAGTTTAAGGTTTAAGATGATTTATACGACTGGCACGGAGTTTCTTTGCTCCTATTTGGGCAGCCAATATCTAATATGAACAATTATTCGGTAAAATTATTTAAAAAAATGTGACATTTCTACCTAGTCATATAAACATATTTTACAAAACACATAATTTCACCAAGCTTAAAATTACTAAGTGTATTAGAAAATTTGGCCGCAGAAAGATAGCTGCTCCTGTTATCATTTTTTGTGTCATACAAAGAGTTTCCGGAGTTGGCTCGGGTTCATCTATTATAAGGTAAGCCAGGTTCATGGTGATCTGAATAACAGCGAAGTCCTCCCCAGAACGGGTCTGGTTCACCCGAGAAATGTACGAGTCCAACAATTCCCATTCATGACTGAAGAAATCCTCTGAAGCAGTAAAGTTCTCATTGGTCGGGTAAATGTCCACATTTTCGACGTCATGGCTCCACGAGCCAATCATAAGAACGCATGTTTGTTCCTCCGCTGTCGTGTTTGTTTTACAACCAATCGTAGTCCGGTATGTTTGAATTCTCGTGACTCTCCCGATCGATTCCACAATGACTTGTTTATCTTGCACTTTGATGATTTGACCAATTCTGTAAACAAAGCGGAAATTTAATGATTGATTGATTGATTGGAGCCGCATTGTATACCACATGTCGTAACATTTTCATTTTTCACCAATCCTCTCCTCTCCTAAATTTGTTGGTTACCACTTGAAAAAAAAATGCGCATATTACAACACATGTGGGGGCATTTTCATGGGGGCATCCAAGTTTTACCAAAGATCTCCTCTACCAGGAGACGAGAATGTAAGCGACAGTTAACATTAACATTCTCACCTCTTCGTAGAGGAAAGGTTTGGTCAAACTCGGATGCCCCCGTGAAAATGTCACGACATGTGTTGTTATATATGCGCATTTTGTTCAGGTGGCAACTAACAAATTCAACCTATATGAAATCATCAAACATAATCTGAAATTTTTGTATGGCACTCGCTTGTTATATTTGCCCCCCCCCCCTCCTTAACGTTATATAGAATTAGATTATTGTGCTGCATTATAATTACAAAAAGAAAAGAAGCGGTAACACACTGTATTGAACACAAATCCGAAAGATTTACGTCCATTGACATGATATTTCGTACACTAATGAAGACCATAAAATAAGAAATAAATTATGTTAAACGGTACGTACGCATTTGTTATTGTGATATCGGGCGTCCATACATTCCGATCTGGCAGGACTAGTTGCTGGACTTTGTTTTCTGTCTGTTGGACATCCCACCTCAATCTTGGGTCGTTCCATGCCTGTAATAACAAAATTCACATGCCGAATTAATGTGTCATTAGCCTACACAGTCGAAAGACTAAACACGTGGCTATAGGTCATGTTATTTCATTTGGAAACGGCCAAACCTCGCGAGATTCTCGTTTCCGGGTATCAACACGACGCTCGGTCGTGATAGATGTATGAATATGCATTAAACTCGTACATTTTGTTCGCCGGAAGCCTAATTACCAGCGCATGTGCACTATTCCCCACGCTTAAATAAACATAGTGAACTTCATTTGGCTGAAGAATACGCAAATCAAGATGATGAGTACACTATATGTTCTGAATTAAAAACATATGAAAACTGTGAAATCTCTACACAACGCTAAACGCGGACTATGTTTATCAGTTTATTTGAAATAAACAAAAACCCAATAAAAATGCATGTCCTTATGGTGACGTTCTCTCGAAGTCCGAGATGATGTGCGCAGTACATTCGAGGACTGCCGAGAGAGTTGATATGACTGTAACGTGGCCATACCAATCGTATTCTATAGTGGACGAGACTAAGACAACTCTCGTACGCCATGCCAGTCCATTGCGCATTAATTTCCGCCAATATATGGAGCAACAGATCAGCATATAAAATAATTGCAAAACAAGATGGCGAGGGTGTATATTAGAGTCAATGTCTCGACGTTGGAAGAATAATCGATTCTATCTTAGAATGTTGCCATACAAGATGAAACATGTGCAATATGTGACGCAAACCAACTTTACAAATTCATTAACAGTTCAAAACACCGTAAAAAGTCGGCTTTGAGGTGCATTCTGTTCGTACGAGATTTGTCTTCGACGTGATGCAGAAGAAACACAGGCACTTGGAACGAGTCAGTCCGGTTTATGAAATGTTAGTGTGGGAACTATATCCACTATGTATACAGTAAAACAAGGGGAGACAACTTCGTCGATGAAATCACAGAAATCACACACCTCAGAGTTCAGTTAATATCTTTGATTTTAACAATGTTTTGTACGCCCTGGCGACTCAAATACATTTTGTATGTTCGACACAAACAATATATATCAGTTAGTGCCCGTACCACTGTCGTACCGTGAAATTTAATCCAAAACATAGCCATTTACTTGCAATGGCTGTTCTAGAAATTTCTCTGACGGGTGGTCAGGATTGACTTGTAAACAGACTCATAGAGGATAAACAATAAGCGTGCTGTCTGTATTCGTAATTTGTTTCGTCCAGTGACACGATACCAGGGAAAGGCATGAGTCTGTTTTTCTGAATCGAAATTGTTATTCATCCGGACAATTAGATGTAAGGAAATCAATAAGTCTTGTCAACCGAAATATATCTAAAACAACAGTCTGACTTTGCGACATCCACCGATATCCCTGTTAACAGCGAATAAGAAAACTAATACGTATGCAGCAGCTTATATATCAAGGGCTAATAATAAAGCATATAAAATCATAGTCCCAGGGGAAGACCGTTTGACCAGAAAATTTAACAGTAGATTATGTAAGGGTAGCGCCATACTCATTGTATACTGGACGATAGCCACAATGTCTGGAGCATTTCCCCCTGGGATGTCGCATACCTTTATTACTAGCCTTTGATATATAAGCTGCAGTATACGCATTCTTTTCTTAATCTCTGTTGAAGGTGTCTTGGTGGATGTCGCAAAGTCAGGCTGTTGTTTTTAATATATTCCGGATGACAAGATTTGTCGTCTACCTTATATCTAATCGCCCGGATAAGTAAGAAATCCATTCAGACAAACAGACTCATACCTTTCCCTGGTACCGGTACCGTGTCACTGGACGAAACAAGTGAACAATACAGACTGCATGACCGGTCGCATATTTTTTGCGTCGATGTATTTCATTCTTTTTGCAAAAGTTAGGGAAATATATTTTTAACATAATAAAGACAAAAACACTTGAGACTAGGAACAGAAATAATTAATGTTGTCTTTGTAGTTATCCCGGATTGCCTCCCTTTTACTGTAATGGCGTACTAGTACGGGAGAGTCGCTATCTTGCGGACTAACTATAGCACGGGGCAAAATGTCTTTACGGTGCCTTGTAGTGGTTATCTTTATTTTAGCCAGAAGATTGGGCTTATAAACTTGGCTTTTTTCTCATTCATTCAGACATTTGTCTGGCAAACACGAATGCTGCCTGAATCCCAATTTTAACAAGCCGTGGATTTTAGCCGACGTCTCGCACAAACGGAGAGCACATACATTTATCTACGTAGATGATTGAAAAACATTTCAAATTCATTCGTACCTGTTATTAACAAAAATGATCGACATGAACAGCTACTGAAGATAAAAATCTTTTTCAACTCGCCAACTTTCGATTTTAGGGTTTTGAATACAATACTCGGTACATGATTGACGTTTGTCTAAGTCATCGCTAATTTACATATCTTTGGCGGAAATTTCAAACTTTTTGCACGATTTAACACTATCAGAGGGTGAACTCTCAAAGGTCAAGTGAACCTGAATGTTCAAACGCGATGGCAATACACAGGGTTACAGTTTGCCATATATGGTGTTATTTGCGTTTCAAATGGAAGTAGGCGGGGCTTGTTTTCGGAACTGTAAACCCGTGTATTGATCTCGGAACTGTCAACCCGTGTACGTATGGTCGAACAGAATTTTGTTTAAGTTCAAGCGGATTTTGAATTTTGACCCATAGTCTACTTTTACCTCAGACGAAGGACAACACATCTGGAAACTGGGATAGAGTAACATTTTCTAGTATATATTAAATTTTAATCGACTCTGTTACAGTATTACCTTCCGCCGATTTTTTCGTCGGAGTATTCATATCACCTTTTTAACATGGATGACTTCTCAGCTCTTTCGGCAAGGTAATGGCAATATGATAAAAAAAAGTCGACAGAGCTGAGTTTCTCCGCTATCTTCATCTAAGAGGCCATGAAAGATATATACTTGTATTATACTCAAACCATTAACCTAAGAAAACATATGTTATTTTAATGCTTTTACTATTTTTACAGAAGCCGTTTCATTTATCGCATTGTTTTTAACACATCTTCCAGAGTTTATGCACGATGTTATATAACATGAATGTAAATAACTTGTTTCGCAGCTGCACCATAGCAACTGGTAAACAACTGTTATGAGCAATTAGTAGCCTAGTCCATATTCACCATCTGTTATTCTATAGTAGAACTCGTTTTTATGTCCCAAAAATATGCTCGACTGCATGGTTTTATCAATCAAAACCCCTACGTATAATATGGTACCTCTGATGCAAGACTCTGTTCTTCGTTTTTTTTTTCACTCAAAGATTTATGTCCGAAAAACTATAGTAGCTAAAAATTATGTAGTTTTTTTATGTTTGAAATTTATTGTACACAGGTGACTGAAAAAGAGAAAAGGTAATTCAACAAACTCGAAAAACCAAGTCAAGAAAAACACGTATAGTAGATTCGGGACTTGAGACAAGTACAGGGATTCTTTACACTATATATTGTAATCTTTCGATCAATAGTTGACTATGGTGTAAGAGGCCAAATAGAGACCATAAATGTTTGGGACTACGCTAACAGCAGTAAATGCAGAGATCTGTATCTCTGATCGTCTATCATATCATGTAGCCGTAGAGATACAGAGTTTAAACGCTCCTAATCGTGTAATTTTAAGTTTTTACACTTACCGACCTTTATGTGTTCCATTAACTACTGTCCAGTTATGTTTTGTATTCTGAACGCTGTGATACATTTTCTATGTCAATTGCGTCCTTAAACCGTCCAGAATCCGCGTCTAAAAAAATGGAACATCACGGTCCAACTTCTTGTTGTCAAGCCGCCATATTCCTAACCTGACCCCGTCTCTCACAATGCATCATGCTACTTGAGATCCCGCTGTAGGACAATTACACGATTAGAAGTATTCAAACTCAGAAGCTATAACAGCAGCAATCGCTAACCTAATATACAACATATTTATGCACAGGATCATCTTCGCTAGTTTTATTCCGATCTACTCTACATGATAACCTTACATTACATTTAAATGAAGAGTAGCTCGGCATAAAACTTTTGGCTAGCGAAGATGTCACAGGGTAGGAACAATTGGAATTGATATTTGCACAAGATTTGGGACACTGCAATGTACTTTAATACCTAGTCATTGGGGATACTCCCGTATATCCAGCTGATCGGGTCCTGGAAAATTTGGGTTGTAACCAAAGCAGGTGATTATTTTGGGCGTCCATACATTTACCGGAACTAAATTAACCCTAGAAACTCATCTGCCAAGACATGTTATCTGCGATATTTCGTGTACTTCATTCCACTACCGGGTACCAATCCTACCACTTTTCTAGTCCTGGTATAAACTTTAAGATACAAAGATTCAAATTATCCATTTTAATCATACTGCTGCACCCATTAGCAACGCACAAAATGGCTCACAACGACCGGTATTCAAAACCTAGAGACATAATTTTGAAAGCGGTACCCGGAAGTCAAGTAGAAGAGAACGAAACTTTAATGTACCATTAACCGTTTTGCAAGAGTTGTCAAGGTTGTGTAGGTGTGGCCGTCGGATCGTCAGTGGAAATGCCCTTGAGCACGGCGTCAATACAAAATCAGTCAGTCAACAGACAGCCAAACTCAAGAAAATAAAGGCAGTCCCGCAGTTTGTTATGAAAAGAACTCGTATTTGGGGTGTATAGAAATTTTTTTGTTTTTTGTTGATAAGATGCTCTTTGGGCATGTTTTGAAAAAGATAGAGTATTATTCATGAAATTTAGGACGACAAAACTTATTATTACTCCATAGTCGGAGTAGTTAGCATTATATACCTGGTGCGATTTTATCGTAAACCCAATAAACTTTTCTGACCTTTGACACGGTAAGCATGCTGGGTAATCGAACACGGGCAAGCGCAATGGTATTCTCGCGAGAGTTTCTATAGTGGACGAGACTGAGACAATTCTTGTAAGCCATGCCAGGACATCGCGTATTAATTTCCGCCAATATTTGGGGCGACGTTTGCCACAGATCAGCGAATAACAGAAGTGCAAAACAAGATGGCCCGGTTCATCTTAGAGTCAACGTCTCGACGTAGGAAGTAGAATCGATTATAATTTAGAATGGGACGAACTGTACAAAGCAGTAGGCGTGAACAAACTAACACTTTATACACTTTGAAAGCTGGACATGTGTGCTGTCACTTACCACAGAGGGCGTAACGGGTTATGTTCATTTATTAGGTCATCACATCCGCCATGGCGTGTTTAAAGACACAGATCAGTTAACGACACTCCGCATAAACGGTTATCGTCTACATCCCAGCCAACACTAGATGGCTGCTATGTGATACGCAATTGGGCTGACTGCCTATAGGGCTCAGGGGCCCGTTTCACAAACCGATCTTAGCTTACGTTAAACGTAAATACCTTGACGACCAGTGCTGAAGATAAATTGTTGCCATGACAGTTACCTTCAACGTAAGTTAAGATCGCTTTGTGAAACGAGACCCAACTAAGTTTGTCACGCCAAAAGACACGGGCTTTCGTTGGGCTAGCTTAAATGGTCTCAATGTGTGCCTCAGTTGGGGCCAAGTTGGGCTAATTGGGCAGACAGTCTATCCCAACTGGGGCCTAATTGGGACAGTGTTTGGTTCGAAGTGGGGCCAAATATTAAGCAACAATGCGACCGTGAAACTAAGAAGCTTGACTTGGTGTCGGATAGTACAACAATCATTTCAGGACTTAAATTCAACACAAAAACGGATGAGAGATTGTTGGAGGGCTGGTCAGAGACACGAAGCTGATCTATAGTACTACATAGCGTTGTTAATGTGCACAGTTGGTGCCTTGCGAGTGTCTTTTGCTCTGTACAGTGGACATCCTCGGTAAACCTATCTTCTTCTATCAGCGGCGGTTAGGAAAGGATTTGCATCTATAAATAACCGCTACATCACGAACCTAGTTTGCTAAAAATATTAGCCTCTTTGTAACGCAATGCTTGTGGTTGTTTTATTTGGTTGACGCATACCAGCAAATCGGTTGAAAGAAAACCACCCAACCTATCCACAGCCATCCCAGTAAAGGTGCATTCTCATTGTGCGATATGTAGTTACGACGATAGGTGATTTCCCTTATTTATGGCATTTTTATTGGTGGAGACAAAAATGTTATTTAACGGCATAGAAATACCACTTTCATCAGTGAAGGAAATGGTGGTATTTCACTACGATATAAACGATAAATGTATCTTTCATCTTTTATAGTAAATTTCATACAAACTTTTATACTCACCAATTTAACGAGCACTGTGACTTCCAGCTCTGCTCTATTCAAATCTAATGAGTTTATATGAACCAATGAAACCGAGGCTGTGATAATGGCGGGTGTGCCCGGATGTACCCGAGGCCGAACTCGAACGTCAAAATGTTCCGAAAGCTTCGTATCCAAAAGCTCTACATCAGACAAGCCGGAAAACCTGCAGAAACAAATGCAAGCGTTAGGAATGTTGTACATCAAATTTTGGCGGAAATTCCAACCAATAACTGTTTGTATCGAATTTGCGGCTGCGCTAAACCCAGGGAAATACTAACCTAGCCAAAACATGCCACTGACAAGTATTTATTTGAATCCATCAAAGAAAACCATTGTTTTCGCGCAAAAAATGGTGATGACGAATGCGACACAATTAGTGGTCAAACAGAGCAAGGTTTAATTTAAATCATGCAGGTCCCCATGTCTTATCGGAGCCAGATTAGAACGAAAAATGACACTAAAAATGACACTTTGACAACGATCGGATTAACATATAGATGTGACAGTATATTAACATTACCGGTACACGTTGTTGTTGTTGTCGGTGATTAAGTCTTGTCGGAGCACATTCGATTCAAACCGGAAGCGGGCTTACCTCCATGCCTTACGTACAGCCCGCTTGGTGATAAACCTACTACCATTTTTGAATGTCAAAATGTAGTGATATCCGCTAACACGGCGTAAATTGTGCGGTCGTATCAAGACAATTTACAGCTGTATAAATACACCGGGACTATGCTTTGATGTCATTCAGCTGTACAGTAATCCAATTCCCTTTTTGAAGATACCAGTTACCCGAATCAAACAAATAAACAAATTTTAAAGATACTAACAAGTTTAATCTTTTTTAAATGGATAAAATAATTAAATTTTATGTTGACCTACATTACACATTTTTTATGCACCTGGGCTTTTTTTTAAAAGCAGACCCTTCGTCACTTCCTGGTAAGACAGTGATGGTGCGGATTTATCCCAAAGTTCCCAGTCTGCGTTCAAAAGCTAGATGGTAGTTAATGGTTACAAAATGGTCGGAGCATTCTCGGCCCTTCACAAAGGGAAATAATCACGGATGAAGCATGACCCGTCTGAAGATGGTATATAACTATGTTAGATAATAGATGTACTTGATAATTTTTGTGTCTTTTTTAAAGTGAAGATTAACAGTGTTTTCGTTATTTTGGGATAACACTTTCTTAGTTTGAACAGATTCTAGTTCAGAAAATTTTGCAGGTTGAATCCAGTCGAACCCATGACCCTCAGAGTTAGGCACAAAATCGCCAGCAGTAAATGCCGGCCACCTAGACCACTCAGCCACCCGGCCTTCTACGAAATAGAAGGTTAGTCAGCTGGAGTCTAGGTAGTGTAATACATACAATCATCATACAAAACTAACTTTGCAATACATACAATTATGATACAAAACTAGCGTTATAATACATACAATTATAATACAAAATCTAGCTTTGTAATACATACAATTATGATACAAATCTAGCTTTGTAATACAGTTATGATACAAATCTAGCTTTGTAATACATACAACTATGATACAAAACTAGCTTTGTAATACAAACAATTATGATACAAAACTAGCTTTATAATACATACAATTATAATACAAAATCTAGCTTACAGTACGATATGGACAAAACTAGCTGTATAATACATACAATTATGATACAAATCTAGCTTTGTAATACAGTAATGATACAAATCTAGCTTTGTAATACATACAACTATGGTATAAAACTAGCTTTATAATACAAACAATTATGATACTGTATACTGTATACAATTATGATACAAAACTAGCTTTGAAAGACAAATGGCTATTTTATGTATTCGTTAAATTCCCACATTTATTTATTCACTGATGAATGAATTGATTAAAAGGAATAAGCTTTGTTTATTTGTGAATCTTAAATATTGATTCCCTTCTTCATTTTCGTACAGTCGTAGATGACAAGCCTAGGGCTACGTGCTCTGCGTCAGTTTATACTAAAAGACCTAGACGGGTTGACATTTTATTTTCACGCCTTCGCCGACCTCTTCACTGTGGCACTTCCATCGGCTCTAATTAGTATTACCACAGCCATATAATTAATTGTTAAACATATACATATAGAAAGAATCAACTCTGTGTGTGTGAAAAATGAGTCTCGCATTGTGTACAACACTGTCAACCGGTGCTTCTTGACACGTTGGACGCTTGCAGATCAGGAGAGGATTGCTCGAAACGGGATCAAGTTCCGGTCTGAATAGTGGACATACTTAAATAGACTCGTACGTTTATTGCGACGAATAATGACACCAATGTTCGTAAGTTTGTTTGATATGGGTTAAGCGCTGTAATTAAGGGTATTTCACTCATATCACGACGTGTAAGTCCACAGCGTCCGACAGAGATGTGTACGAATATCCCTAAAGTCGTGCATTGTGTGTGCCGGAAGCCTATTTACCGTCAAAAGCGCAATATCCATGCGTACACAAACACGGAATCCGTTAACCGGTGACTATTATGCGGCTTTAGAATAAACAAACTTAATTTAGGAGTACATTATATTCGGAAGCCACAACTCACAGAACCAGTGAAATCACTTACTACCATGGACTAGATTTCCGGCCAAAATGGCAGCGATAGTATGACGTCAGAGATATAGCGTGCAGTACATTCGAGTATATGGTGGGGATTCACGAGACATATAAGTGAAATACCGTCGAACATTGCGATAAACACGATTTAAAGGGTGAGTAAAAATAAGTAAAAAAATATAAAAGTAAAATTAATATAAAAATAAATGTATAAACAAACAAATAAATAAATAGATAAATAAAGTGACCCTGGATACATAGGACGTAAAGAAAATTTTTTTGACCGTGTATATAACTTTCATAATCGCGTTAGAGAAAATTTAGTAACCCAAGCTGGAAAACCATCTATGGGAGACTTTTTATGCCGTATCGTCTCTGTTTCTATAACATTGACTCATAATTAATAAATGTTTAAGATAATCGCAACAAATACAGTATGGCTGTTTGATAAATGATTACAAATATTTTGAAACGATTTTGTACAACATCTATTGGATAATAAAAAATGTTATAAAGTCAGAAACGTTATAGCATGAAAAGTCTACCATACATGAATTACCAAATTTGTCGTCATATCAAGAGGACAAATTCGAGAATGTACGAAATATCTGGAAGAGTTTGTATGTTTGATTTGTATGACAATTTTTTTATGTTTTACTTCCAACGCCCCCAAAATCTCTAATCTGCTGCAGATGGTACCTAAATCTCATCTTTTGAGGTAAATTTGTTTACGGCTAATCTGTATTTCGACACCAATGCAAGCAATCTTTTGTCGAGCCAGACTATCGCAGGCGCATGCGTCATCTTGTGATAGCGATCTTAACTAAATCTGTTTCTAATTAGATATCTGTGTGTAGAATTAACGTGGTTTATTGGTTTCTTTCAATATCTCAAGACAAGCAAATAATCACACTTATAGTAAGTAATTAAAGCGGAGTTATGTTTGCTTTCCATAATTGATATATGGATTGCACATTGCTACAGGAACAAGATCATAGCGAAATGAATATGCTACTGATATCTAACAAGATAACGACGTAATATATCATTTGCGGATGATATGAACATATTAACTGTGGATTTTAAGCAAAATGACTGTCATCAATTATCACGTAGACCGCTATATTGTCATAGCGTGTGTATATATAGGACCAATATCACAGAGAAGAAAAAGAAAAAATAATAATAATAACGAAAAATAAATACTGAGGGATTACTTATTTCATGTGAATATCAACAAAGACCAGTTTGTATGTTTGATTTGTATGACAAATCATACAAACCACCATACAAAACGTATAACGATTTGTAGTTATAAAGGAAATTCCCCTTATTTGCAGTATTTTGATTGGTCGATAAAGAAGTACGAAACAGTCGACCAATCAAAACTCCACAAAGTAAGGGAAACCCATTAACTCGTTTACACAAATCGGACCCGCCTTAATGAACAAGTATATCAGAAGCAATGTCGTCACCGTTTCGAAAACATCAGTTATCGTATTATATTCATCCTTCATCGCCTTATTAATATATAAAAATGACAATCACTGAGGCGTAAGACAAAGTAGGCCTATAAATCACTTTATTTTCACCACAAGCGATTGCCATGGTTTTTCTACGAAAGTAGGTCTATGATGAGAGCTACCGTACTGAAAAGCAATCATACACTCACCACAGGAGTTACATAGGGGGCGCTATGTTCTCGTGCAGTTAACTGTTTCAGACCAGTCACTTAATCTAATAATTATAGGCAAATACAACAATACCAGTTAGTTATTTGCTAAATTAACTATGTAAATATATATAATTTTAATGTGTCACAACGACTCACAAGCTTAACAAACACTACTAACATCGTTTCCACGTGTATTAACTCCGTTTACGTTTGTTGAACAATTAAGGAACACACCAATCAGTAGGCTACATGTACTGTACGCTGCTACTGAAAAAGGATAATTTCACCACAAACGTCCCAGCATATTGCGCACTGCTTCATACGGGAACGATTAGCTAAACAGAAAATAAACAGTGCCACGAACACAGATTATCATAAAGTATATGCAATAGTGACTACTGAGCTGTAATCGAATGGCGGATGGTTGGAGGGAGCTTCCTGTTGGGCACCGTGTTCTCGGAGCCAAAGCGCAACACGAACCCAAGTATATCTAGGGTGGTTGCCTTCAACCCTTCAGCTGAAACACCGTCACATGAATGAAAAAAACCCATAAGAATGGCGTAAAACCCATTCAAGCAAATCAACAAAAATTAATAAATAAATGTTATATTTAACCGCATGAAATCTTTGTTTTCACTTGGATATAGACGAATGTACTGCACACATCATCTTGGACGTCATACGATCGTCCCCCATTTTGTTAACATCAAATATACCATCTAGCTTTTCAACGCAGACTGAGAACTTTTGGATAAACTCGCGTCGTCACTATCTCACCAGGAAGTCATGAGATGGCGCCCTACTTTTAGCCACAGTTACGAAAAATCCAGCTACTTAAAAATTTGAAAATGTGTAATGTGGGTCAACCTAAAATGGAAACAAATTTTGATTTAAAGGATAATTACATTTGTTAGTATCTTTTTCAAAGGAATTGCATTGATCTACAGCTGAATGACGTCATAGAAAGTAAACACTGCCACGAACACAGATTATCATAAAGTATATGCAGTAGTGACTATTGAGCTGTAATTAAATGGCGGATGGTTGGAGGGAGCTTCCCGTTGGCAACGGTATTCCTACATCTATCACGGCCGAGTGTTTAGGGATGATATGACAACAGCTAGCATCAAGGTTCGGTCGAATGTTTTGTATTGGCTCAAACAGTGCCGATGGTAGCGGTTTCGTTTGTTACCAAAAGAAAAAACAAACTGCAAAACCGTATTAGCATGTTTCTGTTCTGTAAAATTACACAGAATCAAACAGAACAATGTTGCTCTACCAAATAATATTATGATAGACACTCTCCTAGGATATTAAATAAATGTTGGCCTTTGTTGGTAGGAGAGTGACTAGTGTGGAAATCAATGATAAATGTTTTACTATTTGACTAAGATAATGGGAGTCTCGGGAAATTGGCAAGGGAGGTAATTTTAAAGTTGCAAGGCGGTCCTCTGACGTCACGGCATTCGTGATAGTGGAGCTTTTAAATGACGTCAGACACATTTTTTCATTGTGACGGCACTAAAAAGTCTATGACGTTTTGACGTTTTGACGTTTTGACGTCAGAGGACCGCCTGCTACGCCCCTTTTTTGGCATTACGAGACTCCCATTAGTCAAATGATTAAGAGCGGTTCAAAGACAAGGATATTCTCTACAACACGGGGGAAAAAACGCATCTCTTAATTTCCAAATTAAAAAAAAATCCCCTCCCAAATTTAAGGTTGCCGGTGAGGGGAAGGGGTGGTGGTGGGGGTGAGGGGTGGTGGTGGTTATAGATTCGGCCCCCAAAACGGCTTCTGTCAATACTTGGGGCCTTGTAAAAGGTAATTGTTTTACGGTCTTGTCGGGGTTTCGCTTATAAAAGTCATAAAAGTGAAATACCCTTGAGTATGACATTAAAGTTGTATTGTTCAAACTAACAATGAGTCTGTCTTCTATAAGTGTTGTAATGTACATGTTAGGGACGACATACATGTTCTAGTTTAAACGTTACCATTAGATTCACACACACCCGTCGAGTTCAAACCTCGACCAAGCCCAAATGAGGTCATGCCTAATTAGTCACATGACTTGTTCTTAATTATGTATAATCGCTGTAATTATGGTAATCAGTTCTATAAAGTTGTGTTATTGTCCGCATAATCTGTGGTCATGTTATTGTATATTGTTTGATGTTAAGCCATTGTTTAGCGAACAACGCAGTTATATACGGCTCTATTAGTAATAGTGCCTCTCTCATTTTGATATGTAAAAGCGTTACAGTGGCCCAGTTCCTAGCGTGTTTGCATTTAAGCTCCTCTTGGAAGCCGTCGAATATACTGCGCAGATCATCTCGGATGTCACATGATCGTCGACATTATGACATGCATGTTTACAAATTAACTTATAAACATAGTCCGCGTTGTGTAGAAGTTCACAGTTTCCGTCTGTTTTGGGTTAATTTCATCATGTATTCCAATGATAAATCTGCGTATTTTAAAAACTATAGGAACTTTGGGGTATAATTTAAGCCTGTGGATAGTTTACACACGCCGGTAAATACACTTCCGGTGAACAAAATGTACGATTTTGACTCAACTCCATACATATATCCCGATCACGGCCGAGAGTAGTGATCATAACACAGTAACGTGAATCTCGCGAGGTTTAGCCGATTGAGTGCTGATAAACCTCATTCTAAAATATAATCGATTCTACTTCCTACGTCAAGACATTGACTCTAAGATACACCAGGGCCATCTTGTTTTGTACTTCTTTTATTTGCTGGTCTGTGGCATACGTCGTCCCAAATATTGGCGGAAATTAATGCGCGATGGCCTGGCATAGCGTACGAGAGTTGTCTTAGTCTCGCTAACTATAGAAACTCTCGCGAGAATACGATTGGATAAACCTCTGTCAATGTCAAAAAGTAGTTCGGAGGAAAGTACAAATCTGGCCAATAGTTCTTGTTAAAATGGTTACCGTACTTACAAAATATTTAAAAATTTAATATCAGACAAAACATTCAAATCTCATTTATTTCAATCGATAGTATGAAGTAAAACATTTTTAGATACAGCTGATTTCATCGTTAAGCAAAAGAGATTCTGAGTCGGAATGTGTGCACGTGAGCGCGCGTGTTAGTCTTGATATTTCTGTATTAAAATTCATTAATTGCCTGATTGACGTGGAGTAAATCACTCTTATAAATGGAAAACGCCATTAATTCAACTTCACATTTGTCATGTTTATTTTTTTTATTAAACAGAGACGTAATTAATCATTCAAATTCAGTTTTGGGACGATCCGTTTGTTCCTTCGTTTGATTGGAATTTTACGCCGCATTTAAAGTATTGCACTCAAAAGACAGCGTGCCAGTCAAATGGGTGAAGGCAATCACCCTTGACACCAGTGGCAACAAAGACGAGACAGAACACACCGGACAAAGACACCAACATCAGATCGGGTTCGTTTTGCCCCTTAGCTCTGTGGGCACCAGGGCAACAGGATGTTGTCTTTCAACCCACCCTCCATGCGAATCGGCGATTAGAATTATGGGCCACATGTTAATTGATTTTGAATGTGAGTTTTTGTACCACAAGAGGGTGGAATGTTTAAGTTTGCATACGTGACATATAAGCACATTGATTAAAACCGCCGCCGTCTTACCGCCATGGCATTGCGTATTGACCGCTTGGTCATAAACCAGGACCATATTGTATAGTAATATTCGGTAATTTTCCGTAAACTGTGAGGTCGTCGCCCGACAATTTACAACTCTATAAATACACCGGCACTATGCCATGATGCCATACAGCTGCAGATCAATCCATTTTTTTTTGAAGTTACTAAAAATGTATTTATTTCTTAAATCAAAACTTTTTTCAAATTTGAACTCACATTACGCCTTTAAACATTTTTAAGCCGCTGGATTTTCCGTAAATTTGCATTTGCAAGGAAGAACGTGATGGCACGGGTTTAGTCCAAAGTTGCAGTCTACGTTGGAAAGATAGATTGTGCTTTATGGTTCCAAAGAGATATAAGCATAATGCGAGGTGAGGTTTGTTTAGAAAGGCCGTTTGAAGTGGAGAAGTGTCGAGTAATTTCGCATTCTCGTTTCAGACTATATACACGAGATAGGGATAAATCAATTTTTTTTTAAGTTAAATTCTGACTTCTTTAATTTTTAAAAAATGTTCTGGAGTGGGTACGTTTCACACACGTTATATGGGGAGAAAAAGATATCATTGTTTAAACAACACATTTTAGTATCCATGCAGCACTACAATACTAGCAAGGCGACAATGGCCTGGGTCCGGTTGTTCAAAGCTCCGTTAGCCTAACAGCCAGTTAGATGACGTTATGTCACAAAGAAATAGACGTCACGTCATAATAGAAATTCATTGTTACGCAACGTCAACTAACAGACCGTTAACTTAATTGAGCTTTGGTCGCTGTTCATCGCGCGATACATGCAGTGGGGATAAAAATCAGCCGTTGGCGGAGGCGGGGCTGTTAAGTGTCAGCGCATGTTTTCAACACGTTATCGGTCTTCTATAAGAAACAATTAATCTGATATGAAGCGATGACGGCACAAGAAAGATTATTGCAATCTATAAAACGATGCAAGCGGGTTTGTTGAGGGTTGGACAAATGCAGCCAATCACATCGTAGGAAAACATAGCCAGTTTATCAAACTGTCCGTTAAGATTAAATATCAAAGAGTTGAAATCAAAGTGAAGGAGTTTGCATATGGTGTACTGGGGTTTCTCTATATCATAAACAACACATCTGGAGAACGTGTGGGATTAAAACTCTAGCTTACTCGAGGGAAAACATTTGGTCTTAAGTATACAGTCTGATTAGACAGACCCCTGAAGCATTTAACATAATGTTTCTGTTGTCCTGTTGCTCCGGTGCTAAGGGGCAACACGAAGCTAATTTTCTCGGGGTGTATGTGTTTTGTCCTGTGATTGTCCTATGTTGTGGTTTCCTGCACTCATTAGGCCGTTGCGCCGTCATATGAGTGAAACATCCTCAAGTACGGCGCTATACCCTAATCAAGCCAGGAAACAAACAATCAATCCGCCACTTATTAATTTGCATGATACGGTGGGGCAAACCATTGTGCTGGACTTTCAAAAGTATGAAAATAACGGCAAGTCTCTTTTAACTTTAGCTGATAGCTTCTTTTACCAACAGGATAGATGTAAACGGCAAGGCTTTCATTCTTTCGTTTTAGTAAAACCCTCCCTATAGAACCAGATTACACACAACTATCTCATCTCATTCGGCAAAAGCAACGCCCTATACCTCTTTTAACTATGCTATTGAATTCATAACCCAGGCAAAAGTATTAAAGCGCTAAACCTAACTTGGTCCCAAGAAGTCAGAAGATATAAACAGTGTAGGACTATTAAATGTTTCTCATTATGTCACGAGCGTAATCTCTTCGTTAAAATTTATTTTTAATTAGGCTACAGACACGGGAATCTTTCCACATTAATCAATCAAGGGCGTGTAACCCCTTTCCATCAAAAAGGTACAAAAGCTTAAATTACTATGTATAATCCTATTTCTATTGTGCCAACAATTTCGCCATTGCTGACTCTGGCTGAGGGCAGTATGTTTCATGTGTAGACATACTGTTTTACTTAACACTGGAGGAACATTAATTTTCCAGCAGAGCAAAACTCAACTGTATAAGATGTGACTGTTTAGATAGTTTATCTTTAAATCTCGTCTCCATTCCTGATTTGCCTAACATGAACTACATACCCCTGAATATTCTCCAGAAATTTGTCGTTACAACATTACAGGTAAAACAATCTATCTCATTCTTGACATGAGGTCCACAGCAACATTAAAAATAAAAAGAATCTGTAAACCCTACTTCACCCACATATTTCTCGTTTTGTAACCATCAAGCACAATCTAGCTTTTCAACGCAAACTTGAAACTTTGGAATAAACCTGTGCCATCACTTTGTTACTAGGAAGTCACGAGGCGGAGCACTACTTTTTGTGACAGTTACGGAAAAATCCAGTTGCTTTGAAAATGTGTCATTTGGGTCAACATTAAATTGAACAATTTTGTGATTTAAGAAAAAGAAATTGTTAGTATCGTTAAAAAGAGAAATGCATTGATCTTCAGCTGAAAGACATCATAGCATAGTCCCGGTGCATTTATACAGCTGAAATTTGCCTTGCTACGAAGGCACAATTTACGCGATTTTGGCAAATATCACTACATTTAAAATGATACTGGTTTATGACCAATCGGGCTGTACGCATGTCATGGAGGGAAGACGGCGACGGTTTTAATCAAATGCCCTTTTTTCCAGTATAGAAATTTCAACCAGCATCTCCAAAAGGTCACTATCAATTGCGCGACAACATTGGCCCTCCACTCGGAAGTCCTTGGATGCACCGGATGTAAAACGGATGTCATACAATCGTCGCCATTTCGATATGCCTTTTTACCGGCCTACTAATAAACACAGTCTGCGTTATGAAGAGATGTCACAGTTTCCATCTGTTTTGACTTCAGAATATAATGTACTTCTATTTTTAATTTGTGTATAAGAAAGCCAGATGAAATTGGCTAAGTTTATTGTGGATCGTGTGTATTATGCGGTAAATTGACTTCCGCCAAACAAATGCCGAGCGTAGTGATGTTACCATAGTGGCAAGAATCTCACGAGGTGTAGTCGATTAGGTGGTTTGCAGCTATTCTTAAAAGAGCAGATTCATCGTATACCGATATTCCGGAGACGTCCACAGGGGAGTTTTCTGGAACGCATCGTCCGTGGCGAAGAGAGACGTCTCCGAGCGTACCAATGAACAGCTGGAGAAAGTGGGTGGCCATGAAAAAAGTTCTCTTGTCTCTAAAAAGGTTAGGACATGCTGCTTGCGTGGGTGTCGATGTTTAGCAATTGGAGAGTAGATTTCATTGAGACCCGTTTTCAGAAGATATTCTTTCAACTGTCATGACAAAAATAGACAGCGAATCAGCTATATTAAGAAACCGTCTAACCATTTATATACGACTGTTTACAAACCTAAGCAATGCTTATCTTTCGCCAACAGATAGCAGGCTATAACACACAGTTTGTGTAGTACTATGTATATGCCAGTTTTTTCCTACTCTAAATACACCAATTTTACACAAAATGCCTCCAGTATGTAAAGAAACTGTTTATATATGGCCAATAATCTAAACCCTATGTTCAAACTTACTCTAACCTGATAAACAGCAAATTGACATGTTGTAAAAATAAGTCGAATACAAGGGTGAAGGCGAAATTGCAAGGTGAAAAATCTAAATTGGTCGCCAGTCCATGCCTTACTAGCTGTCTTGATTGTTTAAAAACTTGATTTAAATTTTTTTAAAAATTTATTTCAATTCACCAGAGTACAGTATCAATTGTGCTCAATAAATTATTTTAAAGGGGGGAATAAAATCTGGAAGACATATTCTATCCCATTATTCTATAGATTGATTGATTGATTGGTTGACTTATCGATCGGTTTGTCAGTCAGTTGACAGATTTATCTTGATAGCTCTAGCACATTTATCTATCAGCTCAGGCACATACTAGTACACCATTGTTTCACCTGTGTTTATTTTTAAGAGAGAGTTTTATTATTGTAAAACGCCATATCTCAATTAGTCGGCCAAACTAGTGTATTTGCTGATTATTTCTTTAGGTAAGACACCTGTGTCTTGCAATCTTTCATCAGTAGTAAATTCCAAAAATATAACATTTACTCGTCAGTCGTTTACCCCTAGATTTCTTTACTGATACAATGTTTTACACGCGCCAAAAACTAGCAAAAAAGATATAAAATTACACTTTTCTTTTAGCACATGTTGTAAGAAATGTTCGAAGTACTACAACTCTGTGTAAGAGGTAACTTCGGTTGATTCGTTGATTGTTATTTTACGCCATGCTTAAGAGTACGGGTATTTCACTTATATGATGACGTTGTATTCCAGCAATAATTGACAAAAGGGCAACCATAAAATCGGAGGACTTTTTTTTATACTGTGTAAAGTTAATCTTCCTCCAGTGCTATAAGTTAAAGGGAAATATAACTGTTTTGCGACCTAAACTTAGTATTTTTATTGTATATTTACAAAGACAACCATTTAGTCGTTTTTACTAAAAAAAATGGTAGTGCACCACAAAAGATATTAACTAATTAACGGCTATGCTTACTCGAATTCAAGTGCATGACAGATGTTTGTCTTCGAAAATATGCAATAAAAATGATAAGTTTAGGTGGAAAAACAGTTGCTACTTTTCAAACAAACTGCCCTTAGTCCGAGGATGAGGTAATCGGCATTATTGCGCTGATAACATAGCTTGTGAAGCATCTATTAATATTGAATAAAAAACAACTGTTTTTCTCGATAAAAGACAAGTATATTGGTTAAAACAATTGAAACAACTGAGAAATTATTTGTTTGTTTTATTTGGGTTTATACTCGTACTCAAGAGTATTTCCCATATTCGACGACGCATTGCTCACTTCCACCTCTTCCTTACTTAAATACGGTGACAACCCGGAGGAAATATCGTAAAGACCAATCCGCGATTGCTTCATATCGTGGGACACTCTCATATACCACAGGTCAAATGGGGGAGTCGAATCTCTGAGCAGTGCATCGAAGGACGATCAGTAGTCTGACTCGCTAATCACGGAGCCACGAACGCGGGTCCCCTGACAATATATATGCATGGATTCTGGATTGTTTTCTTAGAGTTATCAGTTGTCAAACCCTTTCTTCCTGTTCGAGATTTCTTTTCACATAAAAGGAGATTAGCAGCAATATTAAAAGCATCGATTGATTGATCGATTGATTGATTGATTGATTTATTTATTTATTGATTGATTGGTTGATTGGTTGATAAATTGATAGATGATTGATTGATTGATGGTTCGATTGGTTGATTGATTGATTGATTGATTGATTGGCTGATTGATTGATTGATTGATTGATTGATTGATTGATTGATTGATTGATTGATTGATTGATTGATTGATTGATT
>JAQQZZ010000817.1:0-12037 GCA_030265115.1 Mopalia vespertina
TTAACGTCGTACTCAAGGGTATTTCACTTATATAACGACGGATTGTCCACTTCACACTGCTCCTTGCCTAATTACGGTCGTAAACCGTAAGGAAACCTAATAAAAAAACAACCCTTGCAATTGCCGGAGCCACATCCCGTGAACAGTAAATAGAAGTAGGATAAGTAAGCACACACGCTACCACTAAGCCATGGCTGCGGTCAATAAAGAATCACAAGACTAGATAAATAACCTCAAATAATGCAAATGAAAGACGCTACAAGATACTGACTGGTTTTGTGATGCTCTGTTTACCCACAGTGCACCAGGGCAACAGGAAAGCCTGAGCAACATTCATAGATAAGAATCAAAAGTTCAACCTACCTGTATAGCTCCTGCTAAGCACAACCAGAACAGCATACATTTCGCTTTCTTGAACTTCTGGCAGGCTAAGGGTGTAAGCTTTCCCCACCCACAGGACTCTTCTGATTCAGGGGTGTGTGGGGTCCCGGATGGGTGTGTTGGGGGGCAATTCATCTCCACTGGGGTTGCTGTCACCGGATGTGGTAAATTTTTACTATCCTTAAGCTGACCATTGGGATTTGTAGGCTCATAGACTTTGGGTTTCGTCATACTGTCTTGGAGAACGTTACATTTCTACCTCCAATTGTCAAAGAGGTCTTCTGAGTTTTTGTAAATAGTTTTTTGTTAGATCCTTCCCATTGCGTGTTTCATTAGGATCTGAAAAAGATAAAACAATGACATACATGTATAAAGAATTAGCAAAAATCTGACATGGTTGAAGAAAAGATATTTTAGGACCAAGACTGCATGCATCACTGAGATGGATCAGTAGTAAATGCAGTGTTTAAGAATATTTCACTTATACGACTGCTGTGTGCTTCACCATCAAAATCCAGAATAACAACCATAAAATATGTATGTTTGTTTGATTGGGGTTCAATGCCAAACTTAAAGTTATTATACTCATATAATTGCATGCCTGCCTGATCACCTTCGTCGCAGCTGGCAACAAACAAAAGCATGACAGGATAATCACAGAATGGAATACAAAGGTCATCACACACAGAATGGATTCATCTACCTCCTTCCCTACCTAAATTATGGAACTTTTAATACAGTATTAGAAACAATATCTCCATTAAACATTTAAGATAGAACATATACTATATACTGGACATGATTATATAGTCTTGTACAGGTAAGAGTTGGTAAGCAAATTTTCCTGAATTACAAAAAATATTGCTTATGGGCACTTTATTACTGACACAGGAAATGCTATTTCTCAATTTTAACCATGACGAGAAAATGAATTTTCTGGTAGAGTAGCTAGGGTGCTGGACACTTTACTGCTGTGTTTGTGTGGCAAGCTCAGGTTGCAGCGCATCAACTGGATGAAGTACCCTTGTACACGGCGTTAGACACCAACTAATTCACCAATCCCAGTCTAGATCTGGGATTAAATTAATTGGGATATTTACAGTTACGCCAATAGATAGTGTTTATAGGTCATTCTATCAATACTCTCCATTTACACCGAGGAATGCACTTTCCTGATGAGAATTGGGCGTATGTTAAGGGTTGTTAGAGATATCTATGAATGGAAGTGTTCCCTATGGCATATTGCATTGTGGGATAGCCACAGTCCTGTTTTTTTTGTCCTTTCACTGATATACTAAGTGTATAGTTACACATTGTTCAAATGCAGACAGATCGGCGAGATTCAAATCCCACAAGGGTCTTGTATGTGCAGCTATTAACCCATCGTGATCTTTGCCATTATTATATTTCGGTCATACTTTTTATTACTCAAATTATCTAGCAGTCTAAAAGTTCCATATTTATCTGATAGGTGTATTATTCTATTACTTTGCTTGAATAGTATTGAACAATTTAGCAACAAACAAAATGTGAACTCATTATCAGATGAAAATTATGCCACTAAACATCACCTAACAGATCATGCTTTTCTTGCAAAGAATCAGAAAGACAACTTTTAACCTAAATTACCTTATTTATATAGTTAATTGGTAATGTATAATAATTCAGACAAATCTGCTATTAAAAAAAGCAGATCATCTGTTTAAAAGAAAGATTTAGTACTGCTAAGTTTTTTCTGCCATGGCGACGGATGTGGCACGACAGCATGGCGCAAGACATACATGTATACATGAATGTATGTTTGGCCTGAAACCCAAAGGTCCCTGGTTCGGATCTTGGTGGATTCATATATTAAAAGGGTGGTACATGCAATAATCATTGGAATGATTATGAAATTGAAATCAGATACCATAACCTTAATAAATGACAAAATTTAGCTTGTTTGAAACTTGTTCATAAAATAAGACTAGAAAAATGAAGTTATATTCAATAAAGCATAGTTAGTAGGATAAACAAACCTCACTCTTTTGTCCTAGAGAAATACCTGATGGACTTCTAAATATTGTACAAATCATGAAACAGATGTCTAGATGTTGTTCAAATCATCAAAAATACTTCAAAATTCCAATCAAATCATCAAACAACAGACTTCTAAATTTTGATAAAGTCATCAAACAACACTTATTTCTAAATTTTGATCAAATAATGAAACAACAGACGTCCTAATTTCGATCAATATTGATCAAATCATCAAACAATGGACAGGTAATTTTGATCAAATCATCCAACATCCGTTCAATCTCACTGTCCAAGAAATCCATGTGAAACCTGTCAAATTCCCTGGAACAAAAAAACACCTCCTTAAAACTTCCTCCGTTTCTAAGCAGCAGATTCGTGGATACACGATGAATGAATACAATTTGGCATCTTCCAGTATAACATGATTTTATCAATATTTTCCAGAAGATGTTGACAGCCAACTGACCCTTGCTGCCATTGTGATAGAGTCACGCTCAGGAGTGCCGTCCCTGTCTTAATGACCTTCCTCTACAGTGATATTGATCCAGCAGTTGATCACTGGCCGCACCCATATGTTTACTGACTGATTCACTATTTTAGACCAAAGACAAAATGACCACAATAGCCAGGAAGAAACGAAGCCAAATAATTGCTAAATTTCTTTATTTCTTCTACACAGCAATGATTCAAGTCAATCTCAAAATGCCCAGTGACAAGAACACAACAGCATTAAGATATTTAAAATGTATTTGCTTGTGAGTATTTTGTTTGTTTGTTTGATTGGGGCTTAATCCAGTACTTATTATTTTACTCATATGGTGACATGCCAGTCAAATAGGTGAAGGTGTTGAACTACCCTCAACACCACTGGCAACAAACAGTCAAAACAGGACAAAAACAGGACATTCAAAGGACCTACATGTATGTGCTTATGAGTAAGTTCCAAAATAATCTGTGATTTTTAAAAAAAAACTTTGGTTTATTTGTTTGATTTAATGCCAGATTTAAGGTTATTTCATAATAACAGGTTGCCATGGCAATGGGTGAAAGAAACCAACTTCTCAGTCAGTGGCAATAAAGAAAGACAAGACAAGACAATAACAAGACCAATATGAAGAGATAACAATAAGATTGGCCTTGTGTTGACCCTTAGCTCTGAGAGCACCAGAGCAACAGGATCGCTCCTCCAATCATATGCTCTCTAACTTTAAGGGGCCCTCTGTCTAAGGGAAGTTTGTTTAAAGAGTAGCAATGCTGTCTTTACTTAGCACTGAAGGAAAATTAACTTTCCAACATTACAGAATGCTGGTGTCAATTATTGTTGGAATACACCACCATCATATAAGTGAAAAACCTTAAGCACGGCGTAAAACCCCAACCAATCACTGAATCTAACTTTACGGGAAAACATTAATAACAAACACCATCTTGTGAACAGTAGCCAATCCTTTCGCTGGCTCATTAATATGCCAATGCTTTACCATATATCAGACCACAGACAAAGTCTCTGTCTTAATGGGATGAAGAAAACCAGCATTGACGTCTCTGGCACCATTCACTAATGGGACAATCCCAAGATGCAAAACAAAGACACCATAACAAATCGACTTTGCGATGCCAACTGGAACCTGGCCGTTGCCAACCGTCTATTAGAATTATTGCAATTATTAGACAACATCAATAACATATCTGATTATGACAAAGCTCTCAAAAACAATTTATCATAGTAGCCATTTTGAAGTGTATTAACAACCTATAAATAACAGGCCTGTGCTGTAATCATTTCTGACTTAACCTTACAATCAGTCCTCTAACATTTTGTGAGATAACGTAACATTTGTATTTACCGCTGCTTTGCTGATTTTTTAAATGCGTAAATGTGCATTTATGAAAAATTAAAATAAAATTGCTTTATAATAAAAACTTGATTGATGATTTGATTGACAAAATTTGTCAAAATCAGTAGTAAGATGCAAATTTAGACAAACACTGCAAACAATTCGGGAAACCTATAAAACTATCCTCCTAAAATAAGTTTGCATAACCATGGAAGACCTGGTTTGTTCCCTTCTCACAGCACAGGCCTGTTATAAATGTTATCTTTATAAAGGCATCATGGCATGATGCTCCAGTGTCAAGTATTGACAGTATGACTCTGAGGATCGTGGGTTCAATTCCCGGATGGGTTTCAACCTGCACAATTTTTTTAACTGGAATCTGTTCAACCTAAGAAAGTATTATCCCAAAATACTGTTAATCTTCACTTTCTAAAAGACACAGAAATTATTCATGACTACATGTTTGTTATAGATTCAAACTCATAATTAGGTAGCTGAGAAAATAAGCTCGGTCTACTTGTTTATCAAGAACACTTTATTTGAAAGAGAATTAACCGCAAACATCAGATTAAATCACTAATAGTGGATTAGAGATAGACCTTAAACATGGCGTGACGTCATCTAATAGTGGATTTATTGTAATTGCGCTTCGAGCAACCAGCCCAATTTCCCCATTACTCTTGCCGATGTGTTTGCCAGTGAAATGCCTTTATTATCAAAAAATGGCAAACATATAAGCCCAATGTTTGGACTACTGATTAGGCAAACAATATGATTAAAGAAAAAAAAGTTTGAACATAACACAGTTCTTAATGTCACCATAATGTTTATATTGTAGAGCGGTTTCATATTAAGCTGTATTGAACTTGTACCAGATTTCCATTTGTTTTTTGAGTCAATAACAGTTTAAACTAAACCTGTTACAAACACTGCAGGACAAGGGCTTAGGCAGATGGGTGTCCACCCATCCTTTGGACACCCTGAATTGAACAATTTTCTCATTTGGACCCCCTGTATTAAGAAACTTTAACATGCAGGATATAGAGAAACCAGTTACTTAAAAAGGGAAGCAAAATAACCATTTTGGACACCATTCTTTTGATTTCTGGCTAAGATAAAAAACAAAAGCGTAATCATGTATCCGGTTTTATGGTTTATCAGGCTATCACGACAAGACTGCTGAGAACCACTTTAACCAAAAGCCTGATCACAAAGGACAAATTACAAATGGTATTCACCAGCATTGAAAAATGTGGCGATAAAAATCAATGACTAGTTAATTAGTTCTGATAAAACGAAGCCGTTCTTATTGGAAAACAAACATCGGCTTCTTCTTGGAGAAATCAATAAACAGATACGGCAAACCTTTTTACTGGTCATGATATACATGTCTTTGCTGTCAACAGTGTTACTTACAGGCTTCATAGGTTTACATGAAAGATTGAAGGAGATTACACTGATTAAATCAACTACCTCCCACTCAATATTTAAAGAAAAAAAGATTGGATTATAGGGGCTGGTCGCCAAGAGCTTAGGCAGACTGGTGTCCACCCGTCCTTTGGATACCCTGAATTGAACAATTATCTCATTTGGACACCCAGTTACTTAAAAAGTGAAGCAAAATTACAATTTTGGACACCATATTTTTGATTTCTGGTTAAGCCCCTGCTGGTTCCCAATATATACCTGTACTTTTATTTCTGATAAATGTTGGTCAGTTACTAATATGTTTCTGGTATATTCAGGGGTCATTAGGTTCAAGTTTCTGGAATCTACAAAAAAATATACCAGGGTTAGTGTACTCTGGTTTCAGGTACAGCGGATATTTTGGTTCAGTATTCTCAAGCTTCTGGTGTTCGCAAAGGCCGTTCTGCTGTGTCCTCCATTCAAAGGTCACTTTACCAAGGCTTCTGGTAAACAATGTACTCAGAGAAAAATTTACTAAGGTTTCCAGGATATTCAGAGGTCTAACAACTCATGTTTCTGATATATTCTGCTATGAGTTTACTCAGATGACAGTTGACTAAGGTTTCTGGTATATTCAGGGGTCTGTATACTCAGGTTCCTTGTATATTCAGCATTGAGTACATTCAAGTTTCTGTAATGTTATTCAGGGGTCAGTATAGTCAGATTTGTGATATCTTCAAGTGTCCATCTTCTCAGGTTTCTTTTAAATTTAGGTGTCAATAAAATCCGATTTCTTGTTTATTAGGGGTCTTTAAACTCAGGTTTCTGGTATATTCAGGAGTCTGTACACTCAGGTTTCTGGAATATTCAGGGGTCTTTATACTCAGGTTTCTGGTATATTGAGAAATAAGAACACTCAAATTTCTGTTATATCAGGGGGTCAGTATACTCAAGTTTCAGATATATTCAGGGGTCAGTATACTCAAGTTTCTGTTATATCAGGGGGTCAGTATACTCAAGTTTCAGACATATTCAAGGGTCCGTGTACTTAAGTTTCTGGTATATTCAGGGGTCTGTATACTTAGATTTCTGATATCTACAAAGTATCCTTGCACTCCGGTTTCTTGTATATCAGGGGTCTTTATACTCAGACAAATTTCTGGTATATTCAAAGATCAGTCTAGAAAGGTTTCTGATATGTACAGGTGTCAGTATACACAGGATTCTTGTATATCAGGGGTCAGTCTAGCAAGGTTTCTGGTATATTCAACGACAATTAACAAACTTAAGTATAAATATGATATGTTCTTCCTTTAGATCTTCCACAATGCCTGGTGAGACCAGCTTTATCTTCAGTTTTGTTTTTCTGATATTTCTGGTACCTTCATTATTTGATGCCGGAAAATTTGGTCCATTGCCAAGGTTTGTGTTCATTGACTACGAGACATTCTGGCAACGTGGTCGTATGGAAGAGTGGGAGTATGGAAAATTAGTATCTGATTCAGGATTGCCGGGAAGATTTATTACATTTGCTATGCCGATTGCAAGGAGGAAAGTGGATATTGTTTTTCTCCTAAAATTTCTTCAGAAGAATACATTTCTAGAGTTACTGTAACACAAAATGTTCCTGTACACGTAAGAGTGCTATAACCAGTGGCTCTTATCCATTTGTGAAATAATTTTAAAAAAAATATTTTGTAAAATTTTGAAAAACAAAATCATTCCTGTTACGTTTTTTAATATTGCCTTCATAAAATTGACATCTAATATCTTGTTAAAAAAAAAAAAAAAAATTTGCATGAAGGTATTTTTTAGTATTAAAGGATTTTTCACAAATTGGCAATTTCTTACTCTGCCTCGTGGAAATGCAAGATAGGATAAACATGTTCCAAGAAATAAACAGTCAAAAATGTTAATTATTTGTGTCATTGAAATACAATGATTTGCTTCACTCGTAAAAGTGATATATCACTGGTGTTATATAACACTTTCTTGTTTTTTGTTTTGAAATTGTTTTGCATCAAAGACCTTACTTTTTATTATGGCCTTTCATATGAAAGCGGGTCATTTCATCACAGAACACTGAGGCTACAGCATTATTGGTCGCATTTTGAATAACGTTTTTCTTGTTCACATCACGATTAGAAATGAACATGTAATATGCCATTCTAAAATTGTCAAGATGTCAACGAAAATGAAAGAAAAAACCCCCCAAGATTTTTGATATGATATGAGGCAGTGCAGTTTAAATTCATAAAATTGCTTTTGGGAATAGATGAAAGATTATCTCTTTAAAATCCCAGTTATGTCTCTCACCACTGACTATTAATGGTATTTATATGATGGTGCTGTATTTCAGCAAGAATGGACACTAGCACAACCATAAAATGTGAAGTGTTTTGATAACGTTGGAAAGTTTATCTTCCTACAGTGCTAAGTAGAGACAAGGTTGCTACTCTTCAATTAAACTGCCCTTTATTATCCAGAGGGCTTTATGATATTCAAACTTCACTGTATAACAGGGGTTTAACCCGAAAGCAAAAGTATGGTATCCAAAATTGTCAGTTTGCTTCACTTTTACGTAACTGAGTGTCTCCTGCATGATAAAGTTTCTTAAAAAAAGGGAGTCCAAATGAGGCAATTGTTCAATTCAGGGTGTCCAAAGGATGGGTAGACACCCCTCTGTCTAAGCAATTGCTTAAGTTCCGCTACATGTATGTATTTTTCCTTTAAAACTATTTATCTTTAAATGTGGGCATTCACATATTCATAGAAAGTTTATTCTAGATCTGAAATGCTTATATCGCATGACGATTGAATGATTGCTGTTTAACACCATGTTTAAGGGTATTTCACTTATATGACGGCGGTGTGTTCCAACAATAATTGACACTAGCATAACCAAAGATGTGAAGCCTTTCCATAATGTTGGAAAGTTAATTTTCCTCCAGTGTTAAGTAAAGACAGCATAGCTACACTTCACACAAACTGCCCTTAGCCACAGGGCGTACAGAACCAAGATGTGAAGCCTTTCCATAATGTTTGAAACTTAATTTTCCCCCAGTGTTAAGTAAAGACAGCATTGCTACACTTCACACAAACTGCCCTTAGCTAGAGGGCATACACAACCAAGATGTGAAGCCTTTCCATAATGTTTGAAACTTAATTTTCCTCCAGTGTTGAGTAAAGACAGCATTGCTACACTTCACACAAACTACCCTTAGTCAGAGGGCCATTGACATGACGAAGAGTCACTTAGTGAAAATGTACCAAAACACGACTGACTTCTGACACCTGTCAATCATGAGTTGGACATATCAAAATGAGAGAAACTGACAGCTCCTGTCATAGCCTAAGAGTAATGGACATGTTTAACTAATTACTAACATCAACAGTAACTAATTTAAACGAGGCAATATCACTTATCACTATATCATTGTATCGCCCTTTTCATTTTTGAAATTTCACAGAAATAGACCTTCTGTCAGTCACATCGACAGGTGAAACTGACAGGTACATTTTCCTGAACAGCTGATTTGAGTGAAATGGACACGTGTAAATAAATACTAACATCAGCTTTTCTAATTAGTGCCATTTTCACACACAATAGAGATAAGTCCAGGATTCTTTAACTGGTCAAACAAAATTAAAACAGAACGAGATGAGAATTGTAAGTGACTGACCTGACTCTTGAAAAATAGATTGTTTGGTTGATTAGGTTTTCTAAAATGCTATTTTTAGTTATTTGTTTGTTTGATGACCGTCACACTCAAGAGTACTTCACTTATATGATGACGGTTTTCATTCTGCCCTTATTAAATATGATGAAAAATTGTGAGGAAAAAAACCCCCAAAACTCCACCCCGTGATTGATGGAGATGTATCATGTGACTCCCTTATGAGTTATGTCTACAGAGGGACTCGAAGGAACATCAGTTACCCAACACGCTACCCAATGAATTATGTCCGCGAGCCTTGCACTTTATGTTATTTCCCTCATATGACCCAGCCCACTGGGTTAAAGACAACACCCAATTTCTAGAAGTTATGGTTAAAGAAAAAAACATATGATCCCAATTATGGTGAAATAACTGAAAGTGGCCAATAGACTGACAATCAACAGCCTACCCTAGAAGAAATTTATGTGTAATAAAAAAAAAGAAGAATATTTTCGGACCATTAAATTTCCCTTCGAGTATCTTGTTACCTTTTTTTGTACTTTTCTTATATAATAAAATTTTAAAAAGTACTCAATATAAAAAAATTTCAGGCCACGGCATAACAGCATGTGTTGATATGCTTCTTTGGGGTTTATGAGTGTCTTTAAGGTTACTTCACTCTTACAATTGTGTGCCAGCCAAATCATTGAATGGAATCACTTTTTGATTCCACTGGCAACCAACAATAGGAAGACAGGACGTCATATTTGTTGTTTATCTGATTAGGGTTTAACATCGTACTCGAGGGTTTTTCACTTTGATTAAGCAAAATTGATTAAGTCATTCATATACCTGACAACAGGACGGCCATAAGACGCAGTACAAAAAAATCATGTTGCCCCTCAACAAGTTACAAATACCACAAGAGTTCAATTGGATCCCATTAACATTGAATCAAACTTAACATGAAATTCACTTAACAAAGAAGACAAAGAGCCAGAAATCCTCCTCGTGTTGCCCCAGACAGCCGCTCCCACCCATATTTCCAGCACAATACAATGCTAATTTGATATTCATATATACAGGTATAATGTTTATCTTGGTGATCAATAAGGTACAATAAACAATCTTTGATAAAAACGTAGGCAGGACAATTGATAATTTGCTAGCAACAGATTAGTAAAGGCATATCAATACAAAAGAATCATTTTATGTCCTGAATTCATAATGATTGTTCATTGATTGTGTGCCGCCTACATGTTCTGGACAAATTACTAATAAGAAAGTGAAATTCTGTAAATATGTCTACACACAAATGCTAATTTAGAGTCCCTTTGTCAGTGCTTCTTGTGGGCACTACTGGAAAAAATGCCAAATTTCTCCATGCCTCTTGTAGGCACTACAGAAAAACAGCTAAATTTCTCCATGCCTGACCTCTTGTAGGCACTCCAGAAAAAAAAGTTAAATTTCTCCGTGCTTCTTGTAGGCACTCCATAAAAAAAGCTAAATTTCTCCATGCTTCTTGTAGGCACTCCAGAAAAAAAACTAAATTTCTCTGTGCTTCTTGTAGGCACTCCATGAAAAAATGCTAAATTTCTCTGTGCTTCTTGTTGGCACTCCATAAAAATGCTAAATTTTTCTGTGCTTCTTGTAGGCACTCCATATAAAAAAAAAATAGCTAAATTTGTTTGTGCTTCTTGTAGGCACTCCAGGAAAAAAAGTTAAATTTCTCCCTGCTTCTTATAGATACAGCGCTAGAATCCTGGTGGATTGAGCCCAACTGAATTGTCTTTCTCTACAGGAAAATTATATGTGCTATAGCTCGGAACAGCTTTTAATTTATTCATGAACGCTTGGATACAAATTTTTGCATAACCATATATCACCTTTTGTCTTTAATCAAGTTCTCTGTAGCAGTTCAATTGGCTATAATCTGACACCATGGGGCTAACAAAGGTCATGGCCACATTTCAAGGTGATTCATCCAAAATTATGAGCATGTCATTAACAAGTTATAGAAGTAAGCTCTGATGGTGATTTTAACTAGAGCAACCAATTGATGCCATTTGTCAAATCTACAAAGTGATAATTAACTACAATGCCGGGTAGTCATTCAATTCTGAGATTAATCATGTTGGCTACACATTTGCAGTTTATTTAGAGGGCAGTGGGAAGGGAGCTTCCTGTTGCCCTTTTGCACTCTGAGCTAAGGGTCCACAAGAAACATACCCTGTCTTTTCATAGCACTAGACAATCATAAGCTTTCCAACGTTATGGAAATGTTTCACATCTTGGTTGTACTGGTGTCAATTATTGTTGGAATACACCACCCACATATAAGTGAAATACCTTTAAATAAGCATGGCGTAAAACACCAATCAATCAATAAGAAACTAATCGATTCATGATGTCTGTGTGTTGTGACTAGAATAGTACTTGTACTGTCTTGTCATTGTTTGTTGCCTGTGGCATTGGGGACGGTTTCCTTCACTCATTGGACTGTCACTCCATCATATGAGTGAAATATCCTTCAATTAAGGAGCCATAATTTAAGGTAATACAAAAATATCACAAGCAGATTGGCTCTTTGTTGTCCCTTAGCTTGAGAGCATATTTTGAAGTCATCATAAATATAATTCTAAATATATATTTTGATTTAGTATACCCTAAAAATTCGTCCATAAAAGTGCTACTTTGGAAGCTATTTTAAAGGCTTAGAAATTGTGTCTGAGA
>JAQQZZ010000828.1:0-12036 GCA_030265115.1 Mopalia vespertina
CCCCCCCCCCCCCCCCCCCCCCCCCCCCCCCCCCCCCCCCCCCCCCCCCCCCCCCCCCCCCCCCCCCCCCCACTCAGGTCGTACTCAACAATATTTCACCTATTTGAGGACAGATTGTCCACTTCGTTCTCTGATTTACCTAAAAAAAATCGAATCCCGGAAGAAACATCGTAAATCCAATCCCCGCGGTCGCCTCGTGCGACACGCTAACCAATGAGCAACGCGCGTGTGTACGTGTGCCTCTTCCAAAGACAGGTTGGACAATACTTTCTACGTACATGTAGTACAGTTCATATGGGAGCTGCTGTCGCGCCGATGAATTATGTAAGGTAATGACATATTCTTTGGCATCGTGCCCTTGTGGTTGTATGAGGAAATCAAAGCGCATGGGGGAAACGTGTCGTTTAGCGTCTGGTAAGAAGCAGACCCCAGTGACCCGGCGCTGTGTCGCGTCAAGGGTAAGTCGGGCTTCATTGTATATTAACGGCTCTCTATCCAACTGCACTCTATCAAAACGAGGTTGTAATTTGAGTTCGTGCATCATAGTATGAGAAACCATTAGAAATCCTCATAGTATTGTAGCTTGCTCCCCATCCTTCATCTAAATGTAGGATCTATATATTGACACCTGCTCTGGTAAAAATAAAACTTTTATATATTTGTAATGCCGTTATACAGTATAGAGACTTCTCAACACTATATCTCGTCAACGATTATGTACGGGCTAATGTGTTTAATCCGCGGAGTAATGAATGTACCGCTGCTCTAGGAATGACCCTTTTTAATGGTCGAAGCGATCTAATTACACGGTAATAGTGTTTGTCTGCTTGTGGACTGTAAAGTTATACCCATACCAGACAATTATTAGGACAAACACACCAAAGAGCACTTTAGCTGATCAATTCGTATACCATTCAAACGGGAGTGCATTAAGTCATTGGAGAGAAAATGCATATCGAACAAAAGCGTATAATTTTGCTTTAAA
Organism: Mopalia vespertina; assembly: GCA_030265115.1. NCBI lineage: Eukaryota > Metazoa > Mollusca > Polyplacophora > Chitonida > Mopaliidae > Mopalia > Mopalia vespertina. Next base: position 986 of record JAQQZZ010000828.1, read on the forward strand.
TATTTGTCTGAGCATGGTAATTGACAAACTATGGCCATGACGAGGTAATATATGTATCAACGGTTAATAGCCCAAAAACGTGTCATTTATCTTTTACAATAACAATTAGTTCAGTGAAATCTACAGAAAGTCGAGTATAACCATAAAGCACTGTTGCATAAATAATGTAGATACAACTATTAAGCTGTAATTCTCGGATGTAGAACACATTTTGAAAATGTGTTTCTCTGAACCAAAGCGGAAAAAGTCAATTTATTTATTTATTAATATGACTGAATATGCATCTGGCAGTTTTAAGACTATTAAACTGTTGCTATTTCCGTTAATATCCATATTTCTTCAGGATCAATTAGCAACTCAATAATAAATTATGTTGTCGACATTCCGCGATTTTTGCTAGTTTTTGGCAGCCAGATGTTCATATATCATTCTAAAGATTTATTTTAAAATCAATATTGTGTCTTTATACAATTACCAAATCATTTGACGCATTTAAAATTGTGACAAATTGAATGGAAAAAATCGATCATAAACATTTGTACTGCTTGAACATGATTACCGATTTCCTCGGGTGAAATATATTACAAAAGATTAACTTTATATTGGAAATCAAGTTTGGATTCACCTCATTTTATATATTTCTTTATTGATACACATTTAGAGGGTAGTTAACATTATAAATAAATATAAACAAAATTTGTCAACCCAAACCCATTTGTCATTTTTACAGCAGGAAGTTGTAGTATTAAAGTTACCAAATTACCATGTTTAAACACATAGGGGTAAATATTGTAAAATTAAGCAATGGCTGTCGTATTGGTTTGCGGTATTTTATGAAATGCAACCCCATTGTTTGCAAATTTGAAGTTAAGCCGTGAATTTATTCTGTACTTATCGATTTCACAACACATACATGCACATGCATAACTATTATAAAATAACGCAAAAACGACCATGTTGTTTTGCGGAATTTGGTGAAATGCAATCCAATCTTTCGTCTTAAAAGGAGGAAGCTACACTTCAAGTTTGAAGTTGTTTTCATGGTAGCGTGTTCTGAAACATTTCTGACGGAAGGAAAAATGGACAATAGCATTTCTTGGTGCTCTCACCCCTCCGTCCACTGTTCTACTACAGTAGAGGGCGACACTAAATACAGAAAAGCCACATCTACAGGATTCGTGCTCTTTTCCTACCTCAAGCAGTTGTCTTGTACAATTGCATGAGCTGTCGAAATATATTTCACACCAATAATCAGACTTTTTGCAGGATATATGGGCTGCATGTTATAAGCACGGTCTACTAAGTATTGTTCATTTAGTTAATGGGTCCGTGTCGATGCATTCCACTGGCAGTGATCGGAGAGCAATCGCTGTGTAGCTCCGACCAGCAATCACCAACTTCGATCTGTCGTGTAATCACATCGTGACGTTCCATTTTATGCAAAGTTGGGATTTTCTTCCACAAAACTATATTTTTTAAAGAAATGCTCAGACACTTCCGTACCTTAAACGGCCATGAGCTTTAACAAAGGTACCTGAACGTTTGCTTGTTCGGTAATCACTGCCTCTCAAACAATGTTCAATAAGGATGATATAATATATTTGCATTGCTTCTATCCACGTCAAATGACATCGCCTCACCCCCATTCCAAGGATTGTGGTGATGAACACTGCTTGCTATTTTTCTAAATAAAACGTGCCATCACGGGTTTAAAAATGAATATTTGTTGAACTAGCCAGGGCTGTCCGAGGTTTATGTATTATTTCTTTTTGTCAATAAGTTTCTCATCATTTCGTGTGGATGAATATGTTCATATGTTTGAGGTTATGCTTAGATATACTTATCCTATACATATTGTTGCAGTATAAAGTGTAGGAGTAGTTTTGAGTGGAAAGCCTGACGATTAATGATTTAACAAAGCGCAGTAGGGCCCTACGTGTATCTTGCTTATTTTGTCTTATAATGTCCATCTTTTGTAAGAATGGGCAAGATGTAATGGCAAGGCGAATGTAAAATTATCAGTGTGATTTGCATTTTAAGTGTTCAAGGGTTTATTTTTGCTTATTCTGAAATATGATAACATAAGTATGGTTCCAGCGTTATAATTTACAAAACAGAAAACTATTACACATTGTTAAAGATTGTCGTTGGAGTGGGAGGTGGTATACTGGTGTCACAGTGCCATGTGATGTACGAACACATTTATACGTATTTTCTAGATAAAAAGATGTTATTTCAGTGCACCTGTTTCAGCATTTACGATGACTATGCTGTGCACATGTGTAGCTCAGTTTGTAAGAGCTCTATCCCTTCTAGATGTTCTTTTGTTCGAATCCCGGTGGAGGTCAGCACTATCTACATTGTAACGAATATGCCCCATTCTACATATTTCTTTACTCTTTTATGTTTTTGTATTATTTTGACTAAATTGTTACCCAGGGTATATGCGGGTCCACCTAAATCAAGGTAATGCTGTCAAGGCTATTCAACTCTCAACCTTCAACATCCAATGCTTTTGAATATTCTTCAAGTACCAGCGTGTGACATGGGTAATCTGAAGTCATTTCCTGCCATCCCTCTTAACTATTCATGGCTTTGCTCAACAAACTTACAATCTTGCAGATTCTCATTCCATATAAGCGGTCCGCGTTCAGGAGCAATCATTTTTTCATAATTGTAAATAAATAATTTAAACGCTATAACAATACGTTTTAATATAATATCAAGTTTTGGATCCATGCCGCACGTTTCACATTTTTAAAACTTCCGTTTATCTTTTTCATGTAATTTGAATTTTATTGATGATGTTGACAATTGCAGGATCTGCACTGATTCATATTTAATACGATTTTGTCAGACTATCAAAAAATAGCTTCCAGATCACTGGTTTATCTTATGCATATATACCTTGTTTAATGAAAATGTGCCAGCTCCGATTGACTATAAAATGAGCCGCTGATGTCGTTGCTGATATTTAAAACAGTTAGCGTTCCATGACCCTGATTTTGGGTCCAATAAAGGAAGAGCCGATCAATTTAAAATTACACGTGGAACGAACTTAAATCGTGTTGAAAATCGCTATTCTTGTTCATTTATCGATCGTATTTAATTGTTGCAGATCGAGGATTTGATCGAAATCCGGCAGATCAATTATATTGTGTTGGTAGCGGTGAGGGGGGCGATTTGGCTTGGAATGGCACTTGTATGGCGTTCTCTGTCCAGTCACTTGCTTCAAATTGAAATATTAAACATTTAATTATTTTTTCCCATCCGGAATGTCACTTATTTTATTGGCAATGTTATGAGTGATATTTATTTCCGAACAACATCATAAGAGCACTGAAATGTGTGTTATTTTCACTTTCCTTGTAACATGGTGATTTATATACTAACCTATATTTGGTTCTCGCTGTACTTATGTCGGCTTACCGATATTCCTTCGGGGTTCCACTCACAGTTTCGAGTCATCTCTTCGACCTCTCGTATATGACGGAGTAAAACGATGTGGTTTCCGCAATAAAAGGGGTGATTTTTACTAAGGTTTTCTCGGTTTTCCAACGTTTTTAAGTAAGGCAGAACCAAAAGCAGACAACCCTCGTAATATAAGTGAAAGACGTTTGAGCCGGACGTTAAATCCGAATAAAACAAATGAACTTAAACTTGGAATTTAGTTTCCTCCTCTTATGAACATGAAGTGGGGTCCACAGAACCGCCATTGTGGCACTTTACAATGTTTATGTCTTATATATTGTAAACACGATATTTTTAATATATATTCATTTATATCAACTGGAAACTTGTTTCTCTTGCTGGCTGTTCCTGGCCAACTCTAAATTGAGTAAGAGCTTTTTTGTTTACGTGGCTGGTGTCTATTGATTTCTGCGGCAATTGGACTAAAGCGAGTCTGGTCAAGCATAGAGTTATGAGTGACATAAGTAGCAATTATGTTGGCACGTCATGTCAACGACTGTGACATGTATAAGAACAGAACATGAATATTAGGAAGCCTTTGAAGAAACAGGGAAAATATAATTTACAGTATGTTGTACTGTTCATATTTTCGAGTTCTGTTCTAGTTACCGACAAGACAGGCTATGTGTATTTAATGTAGTTATCCGATCGGATAGACAAATCAAATGAAATATGGGTTGAACGAGACAAGTTCAGATGATGGAGAATAATTGAAGGCTAATGGTATTTTGTTCTTATTGTAGTCGTGGAGTTTTACTTTGGACGGAAGGGTTTTATGTTTTCAACATTTTGATTGGTTATTAAATGTCTGGTGTTTTCCATTAAAAAAAACGGAATGATTTACACCACGTCTAAACATGTATTATATTGGAATATACCTTCTACTTATCAGATAAATGCAAGTATACTCAAATAAAATTTAAAAAAACCTTTTTGTGGCAACAGCAAAACGCGCCACAACTGCGAATACCTTTGTTTGATTTTTTAGGAGCGAGGACGCCAGAGACGGAATTGACCTTTGCATAAACATAGGTAAGTGTTTTGAAGCTTTTCCAAAAGGCTTTGTACTTCGTAATAGAAAAAGAGGGTAAGTCACATCAACTGGACACCCATCGCATTAATATGTTGGATACAGATTAATTTGAAACAAAGGAGAGTTAAAGGGACACACTCTGGGCAGTAATCTCAAACGTAAATCAGCGATATATCTGGATGGAAGCGGTATAAAACCGACCGCACAGGCACGTGTAGTGAATGACAAAAAACAGCCATAAGTTGCCTGTCCAAATCCTGTTGCCAATTAGAATGAAAATATGTATGACATGTTGACGTTAATTCAATTATTTGTAGACCAATTGCTATCGACACATTTTCCATCTGCAGTGCTCCCTTTGGTTAATTTGTCACCGGACTCATTTCAACCAACTCCAACGTGAGCCGGAACCCAAGCTAAGCAAACCTCTGTGTCACCTAAACGAAGTGAAGAAATTAAACGAAAAAGATCACATAAAAAAGCAGAAGATTTCTACCAAACAAAATTCCTAATTGAGCGAAGAGCAATAAATCAGACAGGATGACGCCCATACACGATCGGAATTTTCCTTAAGAAACTGAAAAGAACGAACAATAGCAGCTAGCTCGCATGAAACATATAGTTAGGCAGCCTGTACGACTTTATATTTAATTGATGGAACTGTGGACTTGCATGGGTTGGGGCAGCGAGACGAGGCTGTGTTATAGTTGTAAATAATTTGACCAACAGAATCGTTAAAACACAATTTAATGATGTGTGGCAAATCTGTGTTTCTGACATAGCAGAAAACGTCTCAATTCACATTTCACCTGCTGTTAGAATAAATGGCGATAATATAAGTGTAAAAACAACAATCAGACTAACACATTTTCTAAGAATACTTTTTTTATCCACTTGTTTAATTCCTACTTTCACATTGTTATTCCCAAATACAATTAGAATTCCGATTGCCAGTTGGGTCACCATATGTTTCATTAGTAAGAATGTTCGTTTAGTAATGTATTTGTGCTGAAGCTTTATCCTAACACTATTTTGTATCCCATCGCCTCGTAGATTTCACTCGAAAGCTATTAGTTGGGCCCCTTTATACCCGAAATCACACCGTTTGTATAGGCCTGTATGCTCCACACTGCAATTATGTTGCGATAGATTAATATTGTGTTGGCACGGTATTGGTGTCTAAATGGGTTTGGTTAACTCTACAAGGTACGGTGGGATAAATACACATTGTAAACTATATACTCAAATCACCGTTGCATCGTTTATATAACAGCTCCAATACCAAACTAACATCAAACTAGATGGGGTGTTTAAATATAATAGATTTCAAGTGTAAGTTTACTAGGTACATGGTTGTTTGATAATAGGGATCAAGCGTAACGTTTTGAGTATTCAGTAACTGTATTTCACTCATTAGAAAGTATTTAGTTGAGGGTGGGGTGGAGTATTGCAAAATCATTTATATTGCTTGCCGTCTTACCTAATGCTGTACTACGTAACACAGGTTAAGGTTGTGTTGACACGCCCTTAGTTTCCTTTACTACTATAAAGAAAAGTCACTTACACAAATATCGTTCTAAATCGATCAATACAAGTTTATAAACAAATGTATTATGCATAAACTATTTTTTTTACATATATCATCTATGGTCGTATTTCTAATATAGCCTTAAACAGATAACGACGATGCTGTCATCATACGGGTAATTAGATGACATATAGTCAGTTTGCTGGGTTTCCTTTAGCAGCGTTGAGACACACGATTTAGCTTGAAGTATATCGATGTGATGATACAGTATTCATCAAGAATTAATGCGATCATTACGGAATGTAGCCCCACAGACCACTTCAAGCGATGTGCTGGTTTGCGTCCTATCAGTGTGATTATCAATGTGATTATAGAAGTGATAAATATAGTGTGCGCTGTGTCTACGAAACAAAAATCGAGTTATTCTCGTTTCAACGTTATATTCGGTGTCTAAGTATGTAGTAAAGTTTACTCAGTGCATCACCATTTGTCTATTCACCATTGGAGACCTAATATCAGCTTTCTGAGCGAACTCTTGAATTACACAGTCACCGCCTACGATAAATTTGTCAATTCGAACATTTTACAATCAATTTCAAACTAGATTGATCCAGGACAGCACGATACGAAGGACGGAATGGGCCTTCCGACTTCCAAGACAGTTGAGCCAGCCAAACTTTAAAGATTTTGCTTTTAACTTCCAGCTGGACCCGCGGCCGTGGCTTAGTGGTTAGCGAGTGCGTTTACTAATCCTACTTCGATGTACAGTTCACAGGATTGAGTCCGTCTGTCGACCCTCAGGTATATATATGAGTGTCACACGATGTGGCTCCGGCGATCGCGGGGGTGGTTTTTACGAGGTTTCCTTACGGTTTTCCACTGTGATTAGGCAAGGAACAGTGTGAAGTGGACAATCCGTCATCATATAAGTGAAATCAGCTTTCTTGGAAGTTGGAAGGCCCGACCCGTCTTTCGTAGCACGCCATTATTCCAAACGGGACACGGAATCGCAAGATAAAATTCGAAACGATTATTAGAATATCTACTAATCTTTGTGTCTTAAAGTTAAAGGGCACAGGTTCTATCTTAACGTCATATCCATTTTGTGCAAAATGCTTAGCATGTAATAGCACAATTTTAAAACACAAAAGTTGTGCTATGTTTGAAAGCTTCCTATAAAAGTGAAAAAGTAGAGGTCGTCATACAGTTTGATAGTATAAAAAACTATAGCAACATTGGTGTTTGACCGCACACACTTGTAACAGGTCAGTGATTAAGGTGAGACAGCTTTGCCATTAGCCTACAGAACTCGTATACCTTGGAGTACAGAGGAAAAGCGACCAATTACACGATATTATGTTCTCACTTGGCGACCGTAATTGACTGAGCATGTTTGTATTGTTTTGTTTTACACTTTTTGTATTGACACAAATGATCAGTTGGGAAGTTGTATAAAATTACAAGCCCTACATGTACAATTATCATTTCCATACAGTTGCATTGATATACAAAAATACATACACTACATTGTACATGAATAATGGGTATATTAATAAATATAAGAAACAGCATGTAGAGCTGGATGTAAAGTATATCTAACAAAAGTCAATCGGGTACGGATATAATATGAAGCGTAATTATTGCCAACATGTCTCAAAGAAACAACAATATTAAAAAAACAACATCACTAGCGACAATGGGTGTTTTGGAATTCTATTCATTTCTAAACTGTACTGGAGATGACTACTCTACAATATCCCAAAGCGGAAGTCCGAGTTGACCTAAAATCACGCAGAAGGTCAAGACGTTGTTGGATGTCTTTTTCTCGTACACACCCACCCCTCAGGGACCATTCTAGAACGTACACGCCATGATATAGTTATGAACATACGAACATCCCTTCGTACATATCTAATAACAGTTATGCCGTCACATATCCAATTTAGCCTACAGTATATTGTTGTAGTGATATAGTATTAATCGAGAATTAATGTACCGGTACTTTTGACTGGTTATAAAGCCTCTGGACATGCACTCAATGCTGTGTGTCAGTGTCTCATCAATACGATTATCAAAGTAATTATTAAATGTGCGTCATCTTTAATAATATACTACACCTAGTTGGTGTTATCAGTTCAAAATGGGTCAATCTGTAGAAAGAAGAAACGTTAATAAGCGATTTCTGTGTTCATGTTACAAGAGAGGTCAATGACAGTCTTGGCACAGCTGCATGTTCGTACAAAGTGAAATACTTTTGTTATTAACTGTGAATTATGTGCATAGTCTCTGGTTGAATAGACAGTGGCTGCTACGTGCTCCAATACCTGTGATGTTATCGCTCACGTTTATAAGAGGTAGAATAAGAAAGAAACATTGCGACTTATTTGAGCTACTACATGTAGGCTATAGCCTACAAAGTAGAATTAACACAGGATAAGTTCGACTTATTGGAACCACAATAATAAATGCCCACCATCTTTCTGTATATACTGTATAGTTAGTCAGGGAAATTAGCTGTAGCGTAAACTTAAAATACGTCTAATTTTGATAAAAACAGTGAATATTCGTTATTTGGGCACAGTACAAATGGGCTAATCTTCTAACTTGACATACATTTCTATAGAAATATTAGGCGCATACGACTGGACGATTTCGTTGAGCAAATAAATAGAGAAGCGTAGAAGAAAAAGTTCTAAAGGCAAAAATATGTCAGTCGAATGGATTTATCGCACGTAAATTTGGATTTCCAATATGGTGACGCCCTTGTGTGCTTGTCGGGCATTGGTTGCCAATAGGCGCGTTCGACTGGAGGATATCTTTAGGCACTGTGAAGCCTTTGTCTACGAATTGTTTTCGACTGGTACATTTGTAAAGTTTCGTTGAGTACAGCCATGTTTTCTGAATACCTGGCCGATTTAACTGGAAAAGTATTCTAGGAGTTTCGTACTCAACCAAACTTCACGAATGTACCAGTCGAACAAAATTCGTAGACAATGGCTTCACCATGCTTAACGAAAACGTCCAGTCGAGCGCGTCCATTGACACGAATTACCATGAATTCTACGGGGAATGTCCATGGCTGGGAATTAGTGGTTAAAGGAAAAATATAAAACCACCCTGAGACCTCTACACTCAATAGTAATTTCCCGTACATCGAGGGATCGACGTGAGCTCAAATATCAAGTCGATCTCAGTTTGCGCCGTGTAATCAAATAACACGTCTGTTTGTGAACAGGGGTCGGGTTAGAGCTCAATTTGTGAATTTCGAGTTGCGACATTACGACGATAACTTTGCGAAATAACGTTGGCCTTTAACGACAAGGTATATTTTTAAAATAGGCTGTGTTTCAGATTAAGAGAGAAGCGATTATAAAATCACATGGCTGGGATTTTTGTTTTTTGGTAAAACAAATTTGAATTTTAAAATCGTTTTTTTAAACTGACGCGCCGCAATGTAAAATTGGCCCCTATAGGTTATTTAGTTGTCCTATCGTGCTAGTAGCAATATCATTTTACAAATATACGTCTCTCTGCTGTCGTAGCACCACAACTAGAAACGATTTAAGGTTTAAGGCAATTCCTGCTGATCTTTAGATGGTAACGGTGTCGTTATAGTCCAACATTGAGAATCTTCATCAATGCATATACATTGCAAAATATTTAAAGGATGTTATATGATTATTTAAAAGGAGAATTATTGGACACGCCATCAGATACAAACACGACTACAGATTAGTTTGGTTTGAAACTGACAGTCCTCCTCCTTACCCGACGCTGTAACGCACCGCACTATTTGATGTCACATGGATCCTTTCTTATAACAGATTGTCAGCTCAGCGATAAGATAATCAATTATGCTCTTCAAGTGACAGACTCTTTTGGCATATAACTGTGTTATTGTAAAAAAAAAATCGAATCAATATTTTATCAACCTTTGTCAATAGAAAAAGTACGTCAAAAGAAGGAGGAAAGCCTGTTTACAGCTCGGCTGTTACTTCGTTGGAAATGCGGTGATTTATTGACATCTTATAAAAATAAAGAGTCAGCCGTGGTTAATAGTATGGGTGTTGTCTCATAGTTCTTATGCTTTCCAATTTCCCAATATAATACTGAAAAAAAAAACTACATTGACGAAATAACCCCCTCAGAGCATTTCTGCTCAGGAATAACAAAAAACTTTTAACCCATATACAGAATCGATTCGCCTATTCAGTGTAACTTAATCTACGCATTCATCGCATCTACCAGCAATGCAAAACACTGATGGTAAATATTCTGCAAAAGTAGAAATCGTTGAGGTATGTAGATGTTAGTACCCAGCATTTACATAATTTGGTCACAAAATTAGATTTCCCATAAAAAATCAACTATACAATGGAGTTTTTTGTGGTTTATCGTGCTCAGTCTTATATTGATTAACTTCTAATATTAGAAGGCTATTGCAATGTAGGCAACCAATCGTCTCCGCCTCCGCACTCCAAAACACAAGGACTATGTATATAATATTGATTCGACTGGGTCCGCAATCAGGCCGATGTACCAGATCACCGTTTCTGAAAATAGCATTGATGAGGGTTACGTAAAAGCAATCAAACATATACTTACTGTACGAAGTGCCTAGATGAACAATGCATTGTTCTTTTATTTTCCAGCATAACTCGTGTGTGAACAGGATATTAAATGGGCATAGTTTATCCAATAATTACTAAATGCGTCATACTCATTAATAAGTCTTTCGGAAATTAATCCAGGAAAACCCTTTGCTCATTTCCTAGCATGCTTGTGGATTTATATCTGGCGGTATTAAGTTCATGGCGTGCTTTGTCGATGGAATGAAGTAGTTATAGTAAATCATTCTTGATAATACGAAATAAATGAACACGGGATCACTAATTTCAAACCCAGTTAAGACAAATTTTAATCAATACAAGTGTATGTATTTGTATAAGATGGAAAACATTGGTATGGATAACAACTTCTTAGTTTATTGGACACTACGTTTCTATCTCATTCCAGAGA
>JAQQZZ010000839.1:0-12035 GCA_030265115.1 Mopalia vespertina
ATAGGCTGGGGTCCTCGCCGAAGCACAGGGCTATCAACAGAATCAGCAACCCTAACTTTTCTTTCATCTCCTCAGCCCCAAACACTTTCCCCAGCATTGCTTTCACCCCCTTGGTCTTCTGTCGTTTGTCGTTGATGAATGTTAGAAGTGTCTTTTGTTTCTGATTTAAGGTTGTTTGTAGAGACGATGTAATGTCTATTCCCGTCAGTTGTTGGAAATGGTCGAACATGTTGTCCCTTTCGAAGAGTAAAGGCCAATCAAATTTCAGATCGTCTACATTGGGCACTGGGTCGGTTTTGTTTATGTCCCAACGTTGAAGGGTGTATGTTCTTCTCATAAGAAGTTTTTCTTGCTTTTTGTCCCTTTCGGTTTCCATTTTGAGGGATTCTTCTTGAAGAGATGTTTTTACTTCTGTTAAAGTTTCTACAGTTTCATCGTCAGGCAGATTCTTAGGGTTGAAGTTGATGCAACCATACGAATCGGTCACATCCCTTGTTTTCCTCTGTAGGCCTACCTCCTCACCATCAGATGACAGCATTTTTTTTAACTCCCCTTCCCCGCCCATATGCATTCACCATACGCTCCATAATTTGATGGACTAAACTGGATGAGCCTGAACCTAAGACTTCAGACTCAATACTATCTGTGAAAGAATTGGGGTACTTGGAAACAATTTTATCCGCTATTATTTGAACATTCCGCTTTCCAGGCAACCGGCTGTATTCTTTTATTTTGGAACACAAAATACGAATCATTTCTAGCCGAATTGATGGTTTTGGCCTTTCACCTCTCTCACATACTTCAAGTAACTTTTGCGGGAATTTCTCAAATGGAATTTGAAACGATGCAATCCAATTTTGAGAAGGCGACAATCCTACCCCGTTGCTGTCAGAGCTTGAAGTTGAAGGGCTAGGGCTACACTGCCTCTGAAGAGATGTTTCAAGTACATCTACTTGTGGTGAATTTGCACTGTTGTTAACTGAAAAAGTAAGCCAAGATCAAGTGAGGATATGAAATTTAACTTAGCAAAATCACTACATTTTATCTGGTACACATTTATTCATAATGGCATATCATCAAGTCATGTGTATGCTTAGGTTTGTTTGTTTGACTGGTGTTTAACGTAGTTCTCAAAGGTATTTCTCTTTTATGACGATGGAGACCAATAAAGATCATTCACAGGAAAATACAAAGGCACTACGAACAAATCAGCCTCCTCTTCTACCAGGGCAACAGAAAGCCCACTTTTTCTCGCCTCTTACGATAGACCGAGGAAGCCGGGGGAGTATTCTGCAGGGCCTAAACCACCCACTTCCCAACGGAGTAAGTGATGCATGAAAAGCCACATTACTATCACAAATAGTTGAGCAGTGAACTCGCCAATAATGAAGTTAATCAGAAATCGGACACGAGCAGTAATTGTCAAAAATGATCAAAACTTCCCACACATTAAATTAGGAGAGATAACTTTGTTTGGAACTACAAATTACCTCCCATTAGTTCTAGGACTGGGGAAACATTGATTTTTAAACATACTTTGTACAAGGAATAATTTTTGTACAACCCTTGTAATTAATTTGGCGGCAGCATAAAAGTGCTGTCGCCAAACAAATTTGGCGGCAGCATTTTTGAAAAGAACATTTTTAATGTAAAAAAATAAAACTAAGCTGTACTTGAATTCCAACTTTTCTTTATATCAATATCAATATTGTACATGTACAATTTGCTAAATGACAACAGTTTTGACATGGTACATAGTATAGCTTGTTTGTTTGTTCGTTTGTTTGATGGATTGGTGCTTAACGTCCTACTATAGGTAATTGCACTTATATGACGGCAGATTGTCCACTTCACACTGTGCCTTGCCTTATTACGGTGGAAAACCAGGAGGAAACCTCGTAAAAAGCATCCCGCGACTGCCGGAGCCACATCACGTGACTCACTCATATACCTCAGGATTGATATGCAGACTCGATCCCGTGAGCTGTACACCGAAGTAGGCTTTTGGAATCGCGCGCGCTTACCCGCAGCCGCATACTAGCATATGTATAAATTTGTTGTAACAATGTACATGTCATATAAGTATCGAAACCCTGAATGAAGTAAAAAAGCAAATATCTAACAGAAAATATAATTCTTACCATGAATGTTACAAGTAATTTAACATGACAATGGCCTGCTGGTGTCTCTCCCGGTGTGTCAATGTATAGACTACATGACTGTGAGAAGGAATTCCTCACGGTCATGTAACAGGGCTATTGTTGCTATTAAAGCAAAGAGGTAATACAGATACATTTTTCTCTCCCCCCCCCCCCACCCCCCCCTGTTAATATATGTTCATGTATTTTAAAGTTTCATGGTAGGGGAGATTCAATACTTACATAAGAACTTGTTTTTAATCATAGCTGATATCCTACGAGTTTGGATTGGCTTCAACACCCCTTCCAAATCTTTTTCAGCACTAAGGAACTGCAGATCATCTTTACAGACAACACCCAAATCTTGAAATTTCTGACAAACAACATGTTGTTCATCTGGTGGGAGTCCCCATTCAGTAACGGCTTGTGCCAGGTCATTTTCGGAAGTAATGTCCATTTTCCCGGTTGGTGTAGCTTACTGGTGGTTTAATAATCTGGGAACAAGAATAACCATGGGGTCATTCCGTGCCAAAAAAACCAAAGCTCCTGCTCCGCCCACTCAGATTTGGATGAAATTCCATGAAAATAATCTATTGTGTGAAAAATTAACACATACAAAAAATTAGCCCCATACAACATTTCTTTGCCGAGATACAGCCTCCTGAAATTTGCTCACATGAGTCATGAAATTTGCACATGTGTTTCTTCGACTTTGGAGGCTTATAATTTTGGATTTTAAACGTCTATAGGGTTGAAACTCTGTATCTTAACTTACTTTCTTCTAAACTGAAAGATTATAACCTCAGATTACTTGCACCCCATTCCCTTTTAAAGTTATTTGTTCTCAAAGTAACCACTTTGTTGAGTCACACATGTTTTTGGTGATTTTCTAGGTCACCCTGTGTCTGTATGAGTGGACATATGCATGCCAAATCACAGATGTATTATCTATATGTGGTTATCTATCACCACCAGAAAGTAAGGGTGAATCACGTCATTTGATAAAGAATGGCAACCATCCAAGGTTGAGTCTGGGTAAAAAAGGTAAGAAATGTCCTTCTAATTTGACCATCAGGGCAGTTTAATCTTTTTCTGAAATTTACACCAGTTAAACAGATATATTAGCTCTACACATCAGCAAAATTTCAGCTTTGGTACTCAAGTCCTTCATAGTTTAGAAAAAGTACACATTTTAACAAAAGAATTGCTAAATCTAGGTCAAATTTTACAAAAGGAGACAATTGGTTTCGACATAGATTTAACCATTCTTATGTTAAAATGTGTACTCAAATCTAACCATGAAGGAGTTGAGTACCAAAGTTGAAACTTTGTTGATGTGTAGATATAATACATCTGTTTAATTGGTGTAAATTTCAGAAAAACATTTAACTGTACATACGATCAAATTGGAAGGACATTTTTTTTTTTTTTTAACCAAGACTCAACTTTGGATAGATGTCATTCCTTTAAAAATTACTTGATTAACCCTTACTTGCTGGTGGTGATAGATAACCACCTATAGATAATATATCTGTGGTATGGGTATAAGTAATCTGAGGTTATAATCTTGCAATTTGGAGGAAAGTTACTAGAGATACAAAGTTTCAACCCTGTAGATGTTTAAAATCCAAAATTTATAAGCCTCCAAAATCGGAAGAAACACATGTACAAATTCCATGACTCATGTGAGCAAATTTCAGGAGGCTGTATCTCGGCAATAAAATGTCGTATGAGGCTATTTTTTTGTATGCGTTGATTGTTCACACAATATATTATTTTCATGGAATTTCATCCAAATCTAAGAGGATCAAGCAGGGGCCACTGGTTGATTTGACACGAATGACCCCATGAAGATCAAATAAGACAGGATAATATATTCATGTATACAAAATGTTCACTTTAATACCACTTAAAATAAGTGACATTCAAAAGCTACCGTGACAGCTTACTGTATACAGGAGATCACTCAATTATTTCAAAATCAATCCCTGTACACTTCATAAACAGACGCAAGAGGCCTAGTATGTAAGTTAGTTAACCACATCATGGTTAAAATAGAACACTTTACTTACACTTATTATATTAAACCAAGGTCTACACAGCATGATCCAAAACAATGTAATGTCTATCTTCAATACTATATAATTCAAGACAGCTGTAATTCTTCATCTTTGAATGCTGAATACATGCAAATTCTGACAAATCGGCAGGCAAACAAGATTGCTGATCATACTCTAAAGCTTTCAATTGTATAACTTCACAAAAATTCATATCAGGAACATACACTCCCAAGCACTGTTCCACAATGAAGAATACACTCTGTTCCGGGGTTACTGCAATGATGACGATCTTACCCAGAAGTAAATTATAATCCAATTGTTCAAGTACAACTACTGATCGTTGGTGATAATCCGTCCCACGAACATTTACATGTTCAACAATACAGACACTTCCTGCACCAAAAAGGTGGGTTTTACGAACAGCTGCCTTAATTTTGTCACTGTACAAATCCAAATTGAATTGGACACTTGAATTAAATTTTACTTCATCATTAATAAGATTTCCAGCACTTAAATATGCCTGAAGAAGCTGGTGCTTGTGTGACAAAGTTTTGGTAATGTTTTTGAAATTTTGAGAGTGTCTAGCACTTATTTCTAAAAATAACTATGCTTCGATTCAAATCTTAGTGTCCAGACTCTTGTCAGTGGTCCAAATTGAAGAATAAGGTATGGATAGTGGCACAAAAAATGATGCTTAGCTTTAAGTTTGTGATGTGGGAAAAGAGAGATGCGTGTCTCAATATACTGTTCTATATAAACTGAAAGCATTCCGATCTGCTCCCTGGACACATAAGGTGATAACACAAACTGTACAATTTTTTGCAGAAGAACAAGGTTTTGCCACACTTTATCAGACGTATCAGCTATCTTATCACCCATTAACATGGGGAAGAACCTTAGTAGACACCATGTCTGTATAGCCTGACCACCTACATGGTCTGCCTTTTTCAAGTCACTTGGATTAGGGCTGTCCCGAGCATCATTTCTAATAAATTTAAATGTTGTAAACTTCCGGCTCAGATAATTCCAGGTAAACCACTTTTGTGCACTTATAAAGTAGTTAAAGTACAAGGCCAAGTCACAGTGAAGCACACCCTCAAATAAGTCATGGGCTAAACAGGGTGGTAGTCCTGGTGAAGACACATGATAATATTTAAGACTGTTAAACACAGAGTCAAACTTAATGCCTTGGTAGCTTCCAAGCTCTGGGTTTACATCAAGTGTTCTTACAGCTAACTTGTATTTCTCAATATTTCGGCTCTCCCCAAAACAACATGTTTCAGAGGCCTCTACCTCTTCTGTTTTAATTAAACAGTATCGACACTTGTAATGCGCCCTGCTGAAATTTTGCTGAAAGCCACCAATACAGTGACTGCCAAGGTTATCACCTGCAATACATACTATTGAACCACGAATTTTATGGCGCCTACCAAGTGTCGGTATGTCTATACCTTCCTCTTCAAGAACTTTCAAGTCTTTTATCAAACTTCGAAAAATTTTGCTTTGACCAAAATACTCAGTCAGTTTCTTTACATAATAAAACCAGCTGCATTTGATCAATCTGTGAACGACTATACGAATGAAGATTTCCCAAAACAAAATACACACCCAAAATTTTTTGTTTTTTCTTTGAACTTCCCAGCGGATTAACTACTTCAAAGGAGTCTTGATAAAGAATTATCTTTAATGAGGTGGGACTTTCCTTGAAAAGGGCATTCGACAAATATACCTGTCCATCCATACAGTCAGTAAAATCTCCCTTATCCGGCCTTAGCTCTGGGTTTATACATTGATGTTTCACAGTTTGTTCATAAAATAATGCCTGAAGTGACTTTAGAATAGGAATATAATGATAAAAGCTAGGCTTGTTCTGTGAATTTAAACCCAAATAAATTGTGACAGGTGAAATGTATCGGAAGTGTTCTTTATAATATATTTCCCGTCTGAAATGACTGCTTAGGATTCCAGATCTAGGGCTTATGACATTTCGTAAAAACATCAAATTTGATAGTTTCTTCGATAATATTCGATACAAGATCAGGCAGCAAGCCTTTTTCCAATAAGCTTGCTTTCAATGTGGAGTGAATTACTTCCAGGGTTATTTCATGTACATTAAAAAGTTCTTCTGTCAGTGTCTGTATTGCAGTATTTGTAACATGATGTTTTGTTTGCTGTCTTAAATATAACATGGCCAAATGTTTTTCAACAGACTTTGCTATCTCAGTGTGTGTAACAACACTATCACTTTGTTCACTTTCATGGCTAGACTCTGTAGTTGTGCATGCATCTATGTCAAAGTCACTGGTATCTGATAGGCTATTCTCATGGGGAGTTGTGAAGTTAGCGCAAATAGAGGATATTCCATCGTCTCTATGATATCTTGAAACATGAACAGAAAAAGTTCCTACATTTCTGAAATGTAATTTTCGCCATGAGCACTGAGTAAAAGGACAACTAACAACATCACCTTGCCGTATATGTTTCTTCAAATGAGTTACCAAACATTTCAAGGTGTTAAAATCAATATTTCCGCAATCTTCGTGCAAGCTGCAATGCAATACTACGATATCTGTTTGACATCCATCGCCCAGGTCGGTAGGTGAGCCAGAGGAAGTGTGGCATTCCTCGCGGTGTGACCGAAACACATGCTGCCTGAGAGAATTTGGAGAGCTGAATGTCACAGGACAATTTCGAATAGCACAGGAAAGTCTAGCTTTCGGAACATTGGAGTGTAATCGAGTGTGTTTTATGTACGCGGATACAGATTTACATCGAAATTCACACAATTTGCATTGAAACATTTTCACAGTAACTTATTAACTTACCGCGCTGACCGATCTTTCCGCTGATCCACGTGGTCAATGAGTGGCGCGCATTTTCGTACTTTTTAAGTTAACAACAGTTGTAAAAAACCACCGCTTATGAAGTTTTTCAGAGATGATGATTATTCTTAACATCTTTAAATTAAATATAACTATATGGCCGCCTAGTCAGGACTTGATCCTTATTGCCGAGTGCATACGGTCTTCGACGAACGATTATTGGAATCGAGCATTGGGCCGAGCTGTAAAATTACACGTGCATTCACACCGTACGATTTGTTTGTTTGTTTGTTTGATTGTTGTTTAACGTCGTACTCAAGGATATTTCACTTATATGACGACGGATTGTCCATTTCACACTGTGCCTTGCCTAATTACGGTGGAAAACCGGGAGAAACCTCGTAAAAAAGTTACACCCCCGCGATTGCCGGAGCCACATCACGTGACTCATTCATATACCTGAGGGTCGACAGGCGGACTCAATCCCGTGAGCGATACATCGATATAAACTTTTCGGTTGCGTTTGAGTAGTCAACTCGAGTCGCACTAGTGTTGATGTAATGCACATTATAACAAAGGGACACATACTTTTTACTCCACGCTAAGCCCAAGTCCGACCCTTTTAGTCACTCGCCCTGTTACCAAATGATGTGGCCGTGATATTGCATTAGCATATGAATAGGCCTTCACCAACGATATAGGGTGGAAAGCAGCAGGGCGTACCTCATGTCGTTATTTGAGCTGTAAAAACTTCATTGTTGATGATTTTGGAGCATGGGATGCGATATTAAAGAAATATACTGCTTTGCCAAAATGCGATTCAATGTTAAATAAAATTTATATTATTTGTTTTTTGTATAGGACTTCTATCTGGGTTGTTGACAAAATTGTGTTTTTAAAATCACTATAATTCATGTTATTATACATAATTAAAGGCATATTACCATTTTCGTATTTCAAAAACGGTATATTTTTCTAACCTATCGTGTTTTCTTTTTTTTAATATCTATCGATAAATTAATCTTTCTCTATAGACGACTGTGACAATTTTAGAATTTTTGATTCATGGGAAATATGACTTAATAAGTCGCAAACGGACCTACCCCCTTCGCGTGTCTTAAGCCTATTGCGAAGAACGTCACGGCTTTGTGTGTACTTACACACACAGTCTTATTACAGTTTCAACGAGCATATTTCATAATAAAAATTGAGTCAGAATGTATGTTCATATTGTCTTTTGGATAATGATTAATTTCTCGGTAATTACTGAACCGAAAATTAAGAAAAAATACCTTAATTCATTCTGTATTTGAAGAAAATGATGGTATTTTTTATATATTTTTTAAATCGTCCCTTTTTGAAAATACCAAAATGGTAATATGCCTTTAACGAAATATCAAGCTGCAATTAACTTCATGCATGCCAGTGTATTTTGGTTATATGATACGTCATCGGGTATTTTTGATTTAGGCAGGTGGGAGAGAAAGGCCGGGTAATAGCTCTGGGAGATTGAGTCTCACCGGTCACCTCGGAACTAATCGATGCTGCGTCGGGACTCTAGTACTCCCATTTCCGAGGAGGAGTGGAATCGAGCAACTCGGGTTGAAGACCGAGGAGCGGCTATCGCCGATTGAGTCATTTCCGTCATGTCGGAACTTGTCGAGGCTGCTTTGATGACCTTTCGCCTCTGGGGCATATACATTTTGTAACCAGCAAGTACCGTCTAGCTTTTCAACGCAGACTGTGACGTCATGGAGATAAGACGGCGACGGTTTTAACCAAATGGGGCATATACTGTTATTATTGGAACGGAAATGGCCGAACAATGACGAAGATATCCCACTAGTGTGACACGAGTTGATCACTCAAACATAGGCTTGGAGTGCGCGCTTCCTCTCAGTCACGGCCGCAGATCCCATATGATTTGTAATTCCAACTTCAGTTGATAATGTGATTCCCCTTTTTTGCGGCTGTAGATAGGTCGAGAAAAAAAAATCGACCAATCAAACCTCCGCAAATAGCCTAAGGGGAATATCGCCTGATCGTATCGTGAGAATGCGCCTGAACACAGTGTATATAACTCCGTCTTAGTCCTGCGTCCCGCCTATCTCAACCTATGGTGAGAGTTGGAAATCGATACTACTACCTTCGTTCACAGCATGTACGTGTAAACCAACAACATACTTCGCTGTACATTAGTTTACAAGTAATTCCGCTGTCGATTTTACAGCATGTTTTGGATAAAAATACATGCTTTTTTGCAGTTTTGAAAAACAGTGCTTTACATATGTGTACACTGTAGGTCTTTATAGCTATACATTAATTTCCCTTGTAAAATGTTTGAGTGATGCAGATTAACAGCTTTGCCTTTGATATACATTACGCCGTTGTATTTTTGCATTAAACATGTGTAAAATAACATCAAAAGAACTGTTGATTATAAGCAGTGAAATCGCCTGTATATTTTTTACACTAATTTTTGTTAAAGATTTATGTATATTTTGCGTTTTTGCAGCCAGCTTTGTAGATTTACATTAACTCATTGTGATTAAACAGCATGCATGTGTAAACCATCAACATACTTCGCTGTACATTACAGGTAATTCCGCTGTCGATTTTACAGCATGTTTTGGGGTAAAAATACATGCTTTTTGCAGTTTAAACAACAGTGCTTTACATATTTGTACACTGTAGGTCTTTATAGCCCTACATTCATTTCCCTTGTAAAATGTTTGAGTGATGCAGATTAACAGCTTTGCCTTTTATATACATTACGCCGTTGTATTTTTGCATTAAACATGTGTAAAATAGCATCAAAATAACTGTTGATTATAAGCAGTGAAATTACGTGCATATTTTTTACACTAATTTTTGTTGCAGATTTACTTATATTTTGCGTTTTTGCAGCGAGTTTCGTGGATTTACAGTAACTCATTGTGATTAATCAGCATGCACGTGTAAACCAACAACATACTTCGCTGTACATTAGTTTACAGGTAATTCCGCTGTCGATTTTTACAGCATGTTTTGGGGTAAAAATACATGCTTTTTTTGCAGTGTAGATTGATATCTTATTTCCATTGTTTACAATAGTCTTAACAAACACTTTAGAGTGTTTTGTAACTCATCTGGATTGTCAGCTACAAAATATATATATATTTTTTTCTTAATGTTTTTTTCAAAAGCCAATCAAACCTTTGACTTGGAGTTTTTTATTAGGGTCGGTTGGGTTAGAGGAAACACGATACTTGTTTTAGGCCTAATAAAAAAAAAATCATTTATAATTATTGGACGAAAAATTTTTGAGTTTGACCATGAAAAACTGACATTTTACGTTTAGACCAAACGGTATATATATATATATATATATACCAGCAACCATGAAAACCCTAGTTAAAAAAGTGACTAGGATTTATATGGTTGACATAACTTTGACCATGAAAAAAACAGATCGCTCTCCAAATTCTACTTATACCAGCGACCAGAAAAAAACCTGTCAAAAAATTAATAAGGATTTATATGGTCTCGATATATTTTGACCATGAAAAATCTGGTCACACTTCAAATTCTACACATACCAGTGACCAGGAAAAAAACTGGTCAAAAAAGTGACATGGTTTTATACGGTCGACGCATTCTTTTGACCAGGAAAAACCTTGTCGGCCTTCTATCCGATGAAGAGCGACCAGGTTTTTGCTGGTCAAAGATTTCGACCAGGTTTTTTTGACCTGGTTTTTGCTGGTCGAACAGGGTTCGACCAGGTTTTGGCTGGTCGGGGTGACCAGGTTCTTCTTACACTGTATAACATACACGAACCAGACACCCAATTCACCGTAGCACCATAACGGTGCAAAAGCAATAACAATAAAGAGAATAAACTGGCAATCAATGTGAAACCGTGCTGAAAAGTTAACAGTCTCTTTTTATTTAAGGAAGTCCGCCAGACTCAATACAGCAGTAGACTGTCCAAAGTAAAAAGGTTCCTGGCATGCAAGAGTTGACAACAGAACACTACATACACTGTTACCTAGATATGTTTGAACATGCCGTTTTAATACTTGTCGTTTGGGTACTGAGAAATTCTGCAGGAATTCCAGTCATGCCTGAGCTTGCTCAAAGTTACCCAATTGAGAGACAAGCCAAACTGAGAAGTAGTTACGACAGAGGCTCATAAAACATATAAACCCGGAGACAAGGTTTTGGGTTCTATTCGCTACTCACAAATAGCCATTGATGGTTGCACGATAAGAACTTTACGACGTAGAGGAACATGTTTCCTCGGGCGACTACAACTTAAAACTCAGAGTTAAACGGTATTCGTCAAAGGTGTTTCGTGTGAATTATCAAAGGCATGGATGTGTCCTATTGGCGTTTAATACGCTGCTGGTTCATTCTCAATTATGATAAACAAACAGCGACTTGTGAAAACCCAAAAATAAAAGCGAACGTACAAACTCAATGTTTGGCATTTTGGAAACTATAATATTTCATGCATGTTTTATGAAAAATTGAACTGCACCATTGTTTTGAAGCCACTTTTCTTTGGCAGGAAATTATTTAAATAACTATACCACTTTGCGCTAATACACACGTTACTGGAGGTGTTCACGTTTTCAGGGAGTCGTACACAGCCACACCGTTTATTCATAAGACAGGTTTGATTTTATTAAATTTAAGTACAAGGTCCACTATATTCTTACAACACAAAATTAGCTTATCGGTCTTTTTTTTTGTCGAAATGCGTCCAAATGTATATTTCGTTCTAAATAATGACTAACTAGATTTTCTATATTTTTACATCTGCCATAGTTCGGTTTTCTTTTGACAAGTTTTCATAAAGTGCAAATCGTAATGTAAGGTCCACGCCACTTGTCATCTCATACTTGTACATATACCAGTAATGACACTGTGTGTGCTAAATCGAAATGCTAACAATACGGGGTTTTCCGGTTATGACGTTACGACAACAGAGTGACGTCCCTTTGCGAAATACCGTTACCGCTTTACGGCAAGGG
>JAQQZZ010000850.1:0-12035 GCA_030265115.1 Mopalia vespertina
ATATATTCGAAGATAAAGTTCCGAATCATGGTATCGTTCGGCTATTTCTAGTGGTTAGGAAGCTTCATGTAGCATAGTTAAGATAGCCCATGAGAGTCTCCCTCCACGATTTTTTTGGTTATTGTAAAGATCCGCAAAAACATGTTAATATTTGACATATAGGGAATGTGAACATATAACAACGAGCATTAACTTCTCCTCAATTGATATTTAATGTCAGTTAGGCGGAAAAACAAGTAGGCCTATAATTGAATCCACTCACACGCCCCCAATGACTTGGTAGAAAAAAAACCCAAAGTATTAAAATATAATATTTGCTTGCTTTTCGTAGTCTAAAAAGGATTCGAAATATTAAACTTGACGAGCATTTACGTCTCTTTCACGGATTTGCATGGTTGACGGGGGGTGAATGAAAAACTGCCTTAGCGGTTTGAGACACCAAAAGAGTCCCGATCGCCTTCTCTTCCTTCAATCTGCCGCCATTTTTTTGGGCCGCGAATACAAAGTTTTTATTAGTCCAACAGTAGATCGTTTTTTTTTACCCAAATGCAATTTCTCCGAGTTATAATACTACTTTATACGGAATTAAAGATAGTCGTTTATATGTACTTAAATCTTTTTATTTCTGATAGCAGCTGTAAAATGGAAATATCAAAGAGTGAAATCAAGTAAGTTTCGTTCAACACACTGTCTTCCTCGCTTGCAAACCGGCAAAGCATCTCGCAATTTCCTGCGCTCTGCGAAAGAGTTCGTGATTTTATCGGCAATTCAAGGTTAAAGCTTGCTGTTACATATCCCTGTATATTGTAACCCCGCATAAATTAAGAGCATGATCAAAATTCAAGTTTTAAACATGTAAGTTGGTATTGGTTTCTAAAGAGAACCAATGTAATATACAATCTCGTACAAGCATTTTGTCAATGTTTCAGTAATTTTCAATTATGTGACGACCAGCTTCTACACAAACACAGCTACTTTCAATATATCTCCGAAGTACAGCCCTAAAATGTTGTAAATTGTAAGCAATGACTGTAAATTAAATAAATATATTGCTGCAGTATCACATGTTGTTGTTATTTTTTTCTTAATTTAAAAAGAAAAACTGGCGATTTGTGTTTCCAACATTCCCACGGACAAAGTTATAAGAGAGATCAGAGGAGGATGGGGAAGTAGGTAAGGGGTAAATCAGGAGTATACTATCTATAGATGTATACTACCTATAGATGTATACTACATGAAGCAAACATGATTTTCATTTTAATGATCGAGGTTTCTCAGTACTGTATTGGATTTTATAATAACTGCACATATTATGAGGCATCATGCCCACTTTTTCATTTAAAGTCTTACTGATGACGCCGTTGTTCCACAAGACACTGAGAAACATTGCACAATTTTAATGCTGCATGCATGCCCGCCTCAGCCATGATTTAATTGCGTTCAATATCAGCCCTATCAGAAAAACCTGTGATTAGTCCCAAGATAAAGCCTTTTGCAATCTAAAAAAGTTATTATGTGAAAACGAGTATATTTGTTTATTCTAACCCTTTTGCCCTTATGAAATCCTGTTCATATATGTATATGAACAGCCTAGCAGAATTGTGAGAGAACAACATCCTACTTTACAGTTTATGCAATACATTTATTTGCTAATGGGTTTTCGTGAAAATATATTCATTGGTTGTACAGAATTTTTTAATTTTTTTAACTTAGAAAAACTTAGAAATGCTACTCGGCGTTCGTCGTTACAAATCTTTGTGAACTTGGTAGCTGGAAAACAAATTCACCGATTAACTTTAAACTTGGTAAGTAGTATAGATTGAGCAGCTCAGCGCGTATTGGCTATTACATAATTTAACTAAGGAAGGGTTCAATGTTATCAAGTACTTATTGTTTACTACATAAATAGTAGTGCGGTGCCGTTTGTGTCTAGTGCAGTGCCCACTTCAGTTCAGACATTCTGTGACGGTGTGTCTACCATATTGATGACGTGTAGCTAAGCGAGGGAACTCCTCATGTCACTGTTGTGACGGTCACTCAATTACGTCAGACACTTTTATATAAATTATTGATGCAGTGGCGCATTTTTTCAACGTCAAAGTCATTGCATAACATGGCATGACATCCGGCTCTGTCATTAACACTGTCCATACCCCGCCACCTTTAGGCATTGGATGAATTCAACTCATTAACACTTTTTTAAACCGTTGACTCAAGACACCTATTCTCCGTACTAGTGTATAAGACTTACGTCTCCTTTCTCTAGGCAATGGAGTCAACTCCCAGAATCACGGTCATAACTTACACCCTGTGATGTCACGTATAGGGTGCTGCTCTCCCCGCGCTTTAGTACTAAATAACGCACATCCCTTACTTATCATTTTCTAAGGTGCTAACCACTCGCTCCTTAGTACTGGAAAACATACAATCCTTATGTATATGTAATAGCACAAATCCTTTTTTATCATGTAGTAGGGAGCTAAATTGGCGCCAGAATTCCTATACAAGCAGACGACACACTTTTCATGCACTCCAGTGACCCCGCACGATGCTATCACTACAACCTGTAACGTCACGTAAAAGGCGCCCCACACCTTAGTACACCATTATGTACAACCTTTACCTCGCTTGGACTAAAGACCCAACAGCCCCACCTCAATACTCAATAATGTACAGGCCTTCTGTATATGTAATCCACAGCCACAGTTTAGCACTGAATAACGTACAATCCTTCTTTATATGTAATAAAATATTACTACATACAGAGTAGTGGGCAGCCAAATCGGCTGTCCACTGCTAGGCTATTTATGCAGTAGGGTTTAGTACTTGGTAACGCTCAACCCTTCCTTATAACGTAATAGCAAATGTGACCTGATTTGCCCTTTCCATACTATTAACGTCAAAACAAGTTCACAGTTTAAATTCATATTTTAGTTGTAGGTTCCTCCTGTGGCAATAATGGATGGGATTGCGTTCCCCCAGAATGAAATTACAAACAACATGGCTGGTATTGCACTTTTAACCAAATTTTGCCAGCAAATATGGCTGCCATTTTAAAATAATATTAAAAATAGTATAGCCAAATAATGCCTTAACAAATGTTGATCGATTGTCTTTAAAGTTAGCTTCATACTACATTCTAGTCCGAGTTAATAATGTCTGAGATCTGCTCATTAGGCTTTTTGTCGAGAAATAATAATAATCATTGAAAGTCGCAAATAAAATGTCCCAGCAAACTTAATTGGCAATGAGAATGTTGCCGTTTCAGATTACTTTCCTTTTCTCACACATTCCGGACATTCCACTCCCACTTGCGAGAACATTTATCGAATTTACAGTACAGAAAGTAGGCTACACACCGTCTTGCTGTCAAGTAGTGTGGACATATAATTGTGTTCACATTAATATAAAAAAGACATCAATAATTTGACTGGTTTATCTTCGTAGAAAGTCTGTGCCACTGACATAATTGTCAGCTCTATATTACATAGAGATTACAAAACTGCAAAAAGCCTAGGTTAAGACATGGGTGTAATAACCTTGGCATATTACAAACCTCTATCGTGTTATCAGAGTCGAATAAGGGCACACAATCTTGTCCCATCTGGGGTTTTCCCCTAAATCCACCGGCCAATGGAATAAGCCGATTCAACGACAGTATGAGTCTACGGCGACCGAGGGGAAAAAAATGACGGAAAGCAGTGCTCGAAATCAACTTATAAACATGATCAAGAACAGGTTTTCTGTTCACAGTTTAAATAATAACTAAATCCAGTCGTTGTTCTATTTCTTGGAGTCTCATTTTGTAATGATCAAGTAGGCTACCTTTTAGTTTTTCAACGCAGATGGGCTGTACGCAAAGCATGGAGGTAAGACGGCGACGGTTTTAATCAAATGTTGGAGTCTGAATATGTTTAAAAAGAACTGTCATAACAAATACACTGGCTGTTGTGTAATACAGCGTCGCTGATAGGCTGGGGTACCACGATTTTGGGGTGTATGCTGCCAATAGAAATCCAGCATATGAGGCTAGGCCAGAACACAAACAAGTAGCGAAATGTCGCATGGTATCTCCCTAGCAGTCTGTATATAGAAATACCATGGGTTTGGATGATGTAGACACCCCATCAAGTGCAGTAAAATATTCTGCTGTGAAGACGACCAGTAGGCATAATAGTCCACCAGACAGTCACCCCGCGAACCTGAAGTCACGCACTAGTAGATTAGAATCCATGTTAGAACAAGTAATGGAAAAACTAGATCACGGGTTTTCACATGCATATAATAATTATGACAACGATTATTATGGATATAATCAAGACAGTGTTTATCATGATTCTGATTGTTTGGAGTAGGCCTTACACACGAAAACGTCTTGCCAATGCAGCAGATGCTATGAATAGCTTCATGCAACGCGACCAAATCAAGGTTAACTTATCATCACGTGACGTCACAAATCATGATGACGACACGGATCCTGTTGGGGATTCCGCAGAATCAAAACAAAGCGAAGATGACATACGCTAGTCTCTCGATAACGCAAGAAAGGCGATAAAGTAGGAGTTTGTTGGTATAGAAATAGATCATAGAAATAATAAACGCCATGTTGATTAAATATTGAATGCCTGAAACATTGTTTGATATTATCAGAAGTCTATTAACTAGAAGTATGTAACAGTCGTATAGTAATGTCGACGGCAGCGAGAGACGGTGACGTCACATTTCAGACACGTGTATTTTTAGTTGTGAGGCACTTTGCGTAATTTTGTCCATGATCAACCACTGCATAAAGCAATTTCGTTCGGACGACTGGCCTAATATTGCTTGTCGCCGTGGTCAATTAGACCAAACGTAAAGCCTGAATACAAACATTTATGTTCTTTAACATCCTTTAGTTTACGGACCATTTATTCGTAGAGGACATGTACAAATAAGTAAATGGCATGACTGAAGCTCACAAGGCTAGAAATAAAATAAAGAAATCCTGTACATTTATCCCACTATTTTTGTGCTGAGTTGGCGAAAAACACACATACAAAGACGGGATTTTGAACTGTGAAACTGTGAAGATAGGTCCCATTCGGAAAGATTTGTCCCAATCGGGAGACTATAAGCCCTAATCGAGAGATTATTAGACCCAATTGCAAGACTTCCCATGTACCCATATAATTTCAGATTGGGACTTATAGTCTCCTTTCGGTACTTATACTCTCCAGATTGGATCGAATAGTCTCTCGATAAGGGTTAAATGTTTCCCGATTTGGACTAGTCTCCCTTTTGGTACTTATAGTCTCCCTATTTGGATTTATAATCTCCCTTTAGGTTTTATAAGCTCCCCTGTGTTACTTAGTCTCCCAATTGGGAGTAAGAGTCTCCCGATTCGGACTTATAATATCCCGATTAGGAATTATAGTCTCCCGATTGAGACGTATTGTCTTCAATTTGTTACTTATAGCCTCCCGACTGGGACTAATAGACTATCGATTGGGACTTAAATCTCCTGATTAGGATTTATATTTTCCCGATTGGGACTCACTCATATAGGGCAACAGACTGACTCGAACTCGTGTGCGGTACATCAAAGAGGGATAGTATATAGGCCGACACGCTTATGCTATAGGTTCCCTCTGTTGTGCGATCCGTTACGAACGAGACGATTGATCATTTGTAGCTGATCGTGAGTAGATACGTTCTGGTACGATTTGGTGCGCTTGGATGCGAAGTTGACTTCGTTAAGTAGAGAAAGGGTACACGAGTCTTACAACTAGTAAGGAGAATGGGTGCCTTGAGTCGGCAGTTTAAAAAGTGTTGATGTGTTGAATAAATTCTATGCATGGTGGTTGCGAGATATGGATAATGTAAATAACAGCGACGGATGTCAAGTAATGTTATGCAAGACTTTGACGTTGCAAAAATAAACCAACACGTAAATATTTCAAGCAAAAGCGACTCCTGGCATCATAAAGTGGAAATCACAACAAAGACAGTATGAGTTATCTCCCTTGGCTATACATAACCAACATGGCTAACACACCGTCACACCATGCGGTAACTATCCTAAGTGGAGAGCGGTGCAACCATTCTACGCTCGGCAAGTGTGTGTTTAAAGGTATAGTAGGTGTTGTAAACCGAATATGAGCAAGCGCGGGCTGCGTCCATGTGGGTGTGGGCGTCTTTCCGTGATGCTTTACAAGCGGCTCTGTGGGGGATCTGGATTAGTATTTGTTATTACATAATAAAGAAGGTTGTTACTTATTGTGTATTAAGGTGCGTCTCCTAAGTACGGAATGAGGAAGGTGTTATTACTGATTATGTAGTGCGGAGCGGCTGTGTAGTGTTGGTTATACCTAGTGCTGCCATGGAGCGGTGTAGGTGTCTTCCCGTTATGCTTTGTGGGCAGTGGAATCTCGCAAGTGTTGAGGAAATGTGACGGGAGGTGGGTTGACATGGGGTGATGTGGAGGTCATGGAGTGTCACGTGTTATCGGTGACCTGAGTGTGTCGAGCAGTAATCGGATTGGTAATTCGTTTGCTTATAACATGAGCTGATGTAGTGTTAAAAATGGTAAAATGTAGGATTGAGAGGTACACAGGCGGATTGGGATATTGACCCATAGAAAAGCAGAGATGTGGCGGCTCGCCGGTGGCATCCCATCGCAGGGGTGGCTCACGGCGCCGGGTTGCCCTTCCAGGTCGCAGACCCGCTCGCCCGCCCGCAGGCCCACCTGCATTTGTCGCGTCAGTGTATGCGGGCGACAACGCCTGCAAAACGGGCGATTTGCGGCGTAATGCGCGTTTTGCAGCGTAATGCGGCGTTTAAATGAATTTAAATTGTTCTCGATTCCACTTTTAGAACGTAAACAAAATCGATTAAATAAACATTGCATTATCTGAATAAACTACGGGCAGTCGGGAGGCGGAGATACCATGTTATGTGTGGGCCGCATGAAATACTCGCTTAAATCTATTATAGAAAGAATTCTTCTTTTTTTCTTTTCTTTTTAATTTTAGTTATTAATGTTATTATTATTAGTTTTCTTATGTTTATTATTGTTATTATTACTACCATTATGCTCATTGTTATTATTGTTGTTACTATTAATTTTTATGTTTAAAATTCTCTGATATTCCTACGCTACACACATTATCCATCTCTTAACAAATACCAACAGTAACACACTACACATGTACTTTCGCCAGAGGAAAACGTCGAACTGACCAATTAAAATAAAATGAAAAGTACATACACTGTAAATAATATGTATATATATTGTAATAGAGTATGTTTTTGTTTCAAGATTTAATTATATACTAATACATTTAATTTATAAATTGTAATTTTTATAAGTTATCGTTATGACGTTTTTTTTTCTTTTTAAAATAAATATAGCAATGTAAATGAAATTAACAAAAAATGATTGTAAACAAATATAGAGTAAATAAAGTTTGCGACTGACAGTCACGTGACTTTTTGATGCCACAAGCGATGAACTGAGGTGCTAACCACCCGCACCTTAGTACTGAATAACGCACAACCTTAACTTAGTATGTAGTGGGATACTAAACACCAGGGCCACTGTACCACTCACTACGTATAACGCACAAACAATTTATAACTTGGTAACACCAGGGCCTTCCTTATTATGTAATAGCAGATAATACCCCATAATACTCAATAACGCATAACGCTCACTTTTATATGTGAAGCATAAACCCTTACTTATCATGTAGTCCGGAGACAGCCCGCACAAACAATTTATTACTTGATAACGCACAACCCTTCCTTATTGCGTAATAGGAAATAATAACCAAACTGCTCACTCCATAATACCTACACGTACCCGATCGTCCCAAATCGGGGACTCTGATCGTGATGATAGTGTCACATCGAAACCCAATGGAGGACTCAATTGGGACAATCCTATCGGAACGTATATGAACGGGAGACCAGATCGTGTCACCTGAAATAGACCAATCGTGACCGTATCGCATCCAGGCGCACGAAATCGTACCAGAACGTATCGACTCGCATCACCTCGTATTCAAACCTGACATTTCAGAGAACTTCCGTCATCAGCTACGAATGACCAATCGTCGCGTTCGTAACTAATCGCACAACAGCGGGAACCTAGCATTAGCGTGTCGGCCTACTTTCCGTCTTTGATGTACCGCACAGGGATTCGAGTCCGTACTAGTATGTTGCCCTATATGAGTGAGTCGATCTCATAATATCTCCTAATTAGCAGATAAATTATCTCCTAATTAGGAGATAATTAGTCCTATAATTAGGAGATAATAAGTCATTATTAGAAGATAAGACGGCGACGATAGGTTCTTATCGGAAGACGGATAGGACCTAATCGGAGGACGATTTTTTGCAACGTGGCCCTTCTACGCTGCCGTAGCTTTCTATATATAACGCACAAAATAATTAGTACTTGATAACGCACAAGCCTTCCTTATTATGTAATAGCAAGTAATAACCGAGCTGATCTTTCTATACTATTCAGGTTGATATGATATGTATAAGCGGTTGTTTGTTGTTGTTGTTTCGCTTGGTGACGGAACCCTCACTTTCGATTTTATGTGAAAGCATCCACCAGTGCATGCAATATAGGGACACAGCCACGATTGGATGATATAACTACCGTGTTTTAGAACAATGACGTCAGTTCCGCTTTTTAAATTAACTAATTAACGGCTATACTAATGCAATAAAAATAACAAGTTTAAGTCGGAAATCAGTGGTCTTTCCCTTTAAGAAAGTGAAACTAAATTTTGTGTAGGGATTGAAAGCTCAAGAATTTTGTAAGTCTACGTAAGGCGAAATAAGACTGTTTATAACATTTAGTGTATCTAGGTAAACTTTATATCGTAGTTAGTACACTTCTCAAACAGTCATGAACGTGTGTACCGGTAATTAGAATTATTCGATGACCAATGTTCGTTTTGTTTAAACGAACTAAAGCTACTTTTTTCTTTGTTATAGCTTGAACCGTCCATCATCAAGAAAACATGTAAACCAATAAAACAAGATGTGACACTATGGTCTCACGGCTAAAATACTGAGGTACAGCCATTATTTAGAGATTGCCGTCGGATCTTCATTAGTCAGAGAAATAAAAGGACGAGTTTCAGAATTGTAAAAGCCTTCTCATTCCTTATTCCTATAAAGTAGGTGAGACAACCGACACACAGTATGCCAGTTCTTCAGATGATGACGAATCAGCTTTGCGTGGATCAACACGTTCCACAGCTGGCGAGTATTCGAATATACACAAACTCCCTGTGTCTGTTGTACATAATGAAGCCTTAATACTCTCCATAGATCCAACAGTATTAGCTTATATCAGTAACATTAGCCAACCTTAATTGTTGTTAGCACAGATGTAAGCTGGTGTAAAATTGTAATGTGTAAATTTTTTATTGTACTTTTTGTCAGGACATTCCATTTTTATTAGATGGATTGCCAGGAGACGACCCACAACTGTCAACAACACCCAGAAAACCAGCACCCCAGACACCAGGATGAGAAGAAGAAAGACGAGCGAGAACGATGGCACCCACAGCGTGACCACTAAAACTTCGACACGAAAACACCAGACTTATTAAGGGAATTAAGAAAGAAGACGAGACAGAGTGTGTCATCAGGTTCCCACGATAGATGATCGTGATCTCTTGTGATAGATGCGGTGAAGAATTTACCAAGAGGAGGAATTAATTTCAACATCGGAGATGATCTCTTGTGATAGATGCCGTGAAGAATTTACCGAGAAGCGAAGTTTAATTCGACATTAAGAGAGCAGCACACCAGGCACAAGGACGAGAAGAAGAAGGAGGATGAGCTGGTGGCCGAGAAGAAGGAGGAGGGAGAAGTGCAGGCTACTCAGGCTCACTCATCTTGTTGGACAGTCCGACAGCTAGCTGGGTAGAGGCCACAGTCGTAGTGGTCACGTCGTGGGAGCCATCGATGGTACTTCTTTTTCTTGGCATTGTGGATATCATTGCGACCTGTCTGGTAGCTTTTTGTGGCTTCGCGATTGTGGTTTGATTGGATGCAGATGTGCAACTTTTTAATAAGGAATAAACTTTAATGTCAACGTATGCGTGTGACGCGAGTTTAATAGCGGCTGTTTTCATCCAGATTATAATAGAAACGGTGTATTCAAGTCATTTGTTTTGGTGGAGGTTCTTCCATAAGCGGGTGGTTATCATTTGGCACTGACCGTTGTAGTTTGAGTCCCTATAACAAGTAGTTTGAGCGATTGGCAACGAATAGTCTCCAACACAGAGCATTCAGCCCACAGACAACATGGCACAGACACACAGGCTTGAGTGGCATCATGGTAACATGCCACAGACACCAGGGCTTGGTTGACGGCATGTTGTTACCATGACGTCATAGCACTCGTCTGCTTCACTCTTCATGTACACTGTACACTGCTAAAGTCAGTCCCTTGGATTCAATGTGGCCAGTGAGACCTCAAGGATGTGATGTAGAACTTCATTTCGTTTTTATAAAGAGTAGCTTGTTATCCTTTTTTTAAATTTATTTTTTATTTAAATAAACTATCAGATGGGTATATGAGCTCCATACTACATCAAAAGGAAGATTCATTAAACGTACATAACCAGGCTTCCGTATGTTTTTTTATTTTTTTTTATTATTTAAACATCCTTCCATATGAAAATATAGTCTCCATACTACATTAAAAGGCGAGGGTCCTCGTCTCTTTCATGACCGCACCGCACAGCGGCAGCAGCGGCGGCGTCTTATCCCGCAAGGGAGGGCCATGGCCGCGGGGTGACCTTTCCAGTCGCTCAGCCAAATACCCGCCCGCCTGCCCAACCGCATGTACCACGATGGCGTACTGCGGTGTCCTGCGCCGTCATGACACCGTCACGACGCTGTCACTACTCCGTCACAATGCCGTCACGACGCCATTCTGCGGCGTCGTGCTGAGATCTGTGGCGGCATACTGCGGCGTCGACGTCACATTTGCCACGACACCGTACTGCGGCGTTCTGCGGTGTCACGACGCCTTCACAACGGCGTTTTGCGGCATCGTGCGCCGTTCTGCGGCGTCGTACGCCGTTTTGTGGCGTTATGACGGCGCAGAACGCCCACCGCGGAAGGTGACGTAGGTTAACAGTGTTAGCATTTACCCAGCCCATGACTTTCAATTCGCTCAGTCGTGGGTCTACAGCCGAACAGGAAGGATGTCTTTTGTGTGCGATATTTGTGAGCGACGTTTTTCTAGAAATTACGATAGGATGGGTCATAAATTAATCAAGCACCCCGAAGAAAGCAAAGAAGAATATGACAATGGTAGTGTTCAAGCTGATTCTATTGCTGAAGAAGCAGACGAAGAAGAAAGCCTTCAGCCTGAAAACGACGACCCGTCTGTTCGTCTCGTTCAAACGAGAGCAGCAATGACGAAAGCGGAGATGACGGCGATAATGATAAGTCAGCAGCGTTCTCGAAAGCTCTAAAGATAAAATTATCGACGCAGCAGGTGATGAATTGGACAAAGATGCCATGCAAATAGCCTACGAAACCATCTTACCCAACATTCGTAAGTCGGTCTGACACGATTATCTTCGCGTGAACACGCGTTTGCTCGACCTGAAACCAGATCCTATACACCGAAAAATCATGAAAGCAAAACGTTTGGAAAACATTGTAATAAAAATTATTTCGAGGGGTTATTTTGGTGATTTCAATGTTTACATATTAAAATTTTGACAGATGAATTTACGTAAAATGACTGACAGGAATTTATGCAAAGAGATTTATTAGATGGTATTTTTATAAGTAGAATTAAGTTAACAGTGTACATTCAGATTATAGTTTTATTTATCAGATGGAATTGTTAAATAAATGCTTAAATTCTGTGAAATTATAAACAATGGAATACAAATTTAACGGCGTTTCGGTAATTACAACAACAACAAAACATCGAATGTCATCTTCGACAGTTTCCATGGAATATTTACGCGTTGCCATGCATTGACCAATCAGCGGTCGAGGCTGGG
>JAQQZZ010000861.1:0-12035 GCA_030265115.1 Mopalia vespertina
AAGTAAATACAAATCGTAAATTTATTGCATATTAAACTAAAATATCTGGATGTTTTCTCCGTAATTTGGGCGTTTTTTCGGCCTTAATTTGGGCTTTTTTAGACCTCGTTTATTTTGGGCGCCGTATAACGGTATAAAATAAGACCTGTATTTGCCCCTGTAAAAGTGTCCAAAGACGGAAAAAGCACATTAGCGAATTGGGTTGTCCTTAAAAAAATTTAAGGGGTGCTGAACACACACCTAAAGATATTTAAGGTGTACAGGAGTCCCTCACCTAGGCCTGTTTAGACAACAATGCCTGAACTTTAAAGAAAAGTGGTTGATTTGACACAGAATGACCGTCCCATATTTATCGATCTGAATCATACATCGAGTGTTACACTAGTTGGGCTGGGGTATATACTTTGCTAGTCCTTTCTTTAACCACCAGTATTGCAATGCTGCTGTTTACTCTCTGAAAGATAGCAAATTGTTGAAGGAAAATTACACATTCGTGACAACTAAGCCTTCTAGCTGTTTGGAGAGTAGCAATGCTGCCTTTACTGAGCACTGGAGGGAAATTAATATTCCTACATTATCAAAACACTTTACCATTTATGGTAATGTTTGTATCAATTATTATTGGAGTACGCTGCCAGCCACACTCTTAGCTAAAGACCCGTCCACCTGTCAGTTAAAGACCAGGCATATTTTAAAAAATGGTTAAACTGACAGGAAGAAATTCTTAATTTTAACATGGCAAAGATAGGAAATTGGTAACTTTTGACAGGTAAAATTCCTGATAATAGGGATTTATGAGAGGCAGATTTCTTATCCGAGCTAAGACAAGGTCGCCTTTATTTATGTGAAATACCATTAATCGTGGCATAAAACACCGAACATTCATGACCAGTGTATTCTCCCCAAACACCGAACATTCATGACCAGTGTATTCTCCCCAAACACCGAACATTCATGACCAGTGTATTCTCCCCAAACACTTACACATTCACAAAAGAAAGCATTTTGTTCCAGTTTGACGGTGTTGACTGGCTAGTGACTTCTCTCTTCATTTTTCATTTGTTTATACAGGCGAGTTTGTTCCTGAAGATCGTGTTCACGCAGATACATTCAAGGGCTCAAGTCGTCCTTTTGGTCAGCCTAAAAGTCATTTATTATCCATCCAAAGACATAATGGTGTGAAATCAACCGCTGCTGTTACAAAAAATCAACGCAGACAAATCGCTAAATATAAAAAGACAATGGCCAAGTTGAAATCCTTAGGAGTGTCCTACAACTTGGAATCTTTGGTGAGTTTAGAGATAGACACATGCTAGTGTAATCTAGTTATAGAAGGTTTCACTTTAACAGCAATCCCACTATATTAGTCAATTAAATTTTAATTGTTGCATTGGTTTTTGTCTGAATCTTGTTCGTTGCAAATTAGCTGTCCGCCAACTAGACATCATCAATGGTAATTTGGGCACTGAAACGATGCTCATAAAATGGGAACTGTGGGGTTGCCTAGGAGTAAAATAACTGTTGATTTGACGTGGTAAAATTTGACGCATTAAAATTGTTGCCTATTTTACTGATTAGTGTTATTGTTTTTTTTTAAATTCTAAGGAAAACTCTGATGTAATGAAGTCTTTGAAGGAGTCTACAAAGAAAAGAGAAGATAAATCCGGTGAAGAAATGTTGGATAATTATATCTTATTGGAGGACAGTACAGACCAGGAGATTCACTTCAAAACTCCACCCCAAACTGTCAAATCTACAGCAAAGTCCAGTAGAACAAGAAAGCAAATAAAGGCCTCAAAAACTAACCCTACACCAGATGCTGGAGACTTGAATGATACACCGCAGCTCAAACAACGGAAAACTTCACTAAAACAATCAAAACAAATTATTTCTAAAGATGGCGAAGGCAGTAGACAAAAACTTACCCCTAAATCATCAATGTCTACAAGAAAGCGTTTAGTGCGACCAAAGGGAAGGAAGAGCATGTGAACACTGCTCTCCCAGGACACAAGAACTCTCAAAATAGTGTTCATATTTCAAAGGTGTATAATTTCAACCAATATGAGTGCGTTGCATGAAGACATGATTTTTGTTCCTTATAAATTTGGTACAAGAACAGTTATCATGAGAGACCTGTTATAATGTAGAGTAAACTTACAACCAATATGAGTGCGTTGCATGTTATAATGAATAAGCATATTAAGGTGGTTATTTACAGTTTCTTTGGATTGGTGTACCTCAACTTAGGTTGATCAGGTACCTTGTTCCTTGTCCCTATAGGAGACCTGCATACCTTTTGTATTTTGGAGTATTTTGTACACATAACTAACGCTAAATACACAAAAATGCTGAAGGTGAAATACTACACAAATAGTAAATATTCACATACTCAATTCGGAATCAATGAAGACAAAAATAACAGCAAAAGCAATGGAAAATACTCAACGAAATTTTTTATTAGACAAGAAAAGATACATTATGATCAGAAATTTTTTTTTAAGGTCCTAGATATCCAGTGATCCCAGAAAAAAACTGTTTAAAAATATCTTTTCGATTATTAACAACAGCAGAGCTTTTAACATTTCCTGAAACCCATTTTGAATGTTAAAATGAAAATTAATTAAATATTTTCTGATATAAAAGAAAAGGTGTGGAGATATCGAAAGATGTTTTTATTCGTGAAACTACATACGGATGATAGCTCAACTGCCATAGGGCCTATACAAAATGTTGATATAGATTCAATGCAGCTTGAAGTTTAGTTCCAATGAATTACATGGGTGGTTGGAGGGAGCTTCATGTTGCCCTGGTGCTCTCAGAGCTAAAGGGGAACCGGAAGCCGATCTGTTTGTGCTGTCTGTATTGCGTCCTGTTATCGTCCTGTATTTGTCCCGTCTTGTCTTTGTTTGTTGCCAGTGGTGTCAAGGGTGGTTTCCTTCACCCATTGGGCTGGCACGTCTTCATATAAGTGAAATACCCTTGAGTACGACATAAAACCCCAATCAAACAAACAATATTTCCCAATGCAATTACGTCTAAAAAGATAAGATATATTTTTTAGCAGATGCGCAAAGTAGACTCTATACAATAGGGCCAAATCTGGATTATAGCATAATAACCCGTTACATTGGAGAAGCTTATGAGCTGATATCTTGTTAAAATAGGAGTAGGGGCCTACTAAATAAAGCATGATAAGGCTATCTATAGTGAAGTCTATCGTTGCCCTCCATCCGAATAGGAACACATTGTAGGAAGAGATAACACGATGAAAGAGAAAAGAATACCCCATTTTCTTATTAGATATTACAGATTGTCGATGCATTCATCTAATTTAAACCTTAAAATGAGTAGTGAAAGCCTTTACTTCGCTGCAAGCTTATTGGTATCCCGTAACTGCTTAATCTGGAAGAAGACAATTGACGTTGTTCTGTATTGTCTACTGTTTTATTTAGACCTATTCTGAACTGACATACTTAGGTAAGTGGTAAATAAAGCTGCAAATCGACTCTTGACAAATATCACAAGGTAGCATTTAGACCATGCGTCGCCTTACAGAACTGGGGAAATTGATTTTGAGCCAAGGAAAGTTTCTGTCACAGTTGTTAAACCCCGTGGGAGAAAATATCACCTTCAATTACAATTAATGAGGATTAGATGGGGATTCTAGGATTATATCTGCGTTCTGCTGTTAAGTTGACCTACAAATGAAGCGAACAATCGAGAAATTCACCCGGACGTGTCCTTTAACTCTCAATTCCATGGGATATCTCAATTGTCTTATACTACATACGGCTATGATACCATGACTTGTTCCCGTAGTATTTAGAAGCTGTGATTGTTACATTACACATCGAATGTATTGATAAGGAACGCATTAGTACAGATACTAGCACCGCTGTCTGAACAAGGCCGGTGATAGTATCTACCCTATCTGCAGGCGCTGCTTCACAATACATTGATTGTTTGTTTGTTCGATTGGTGTTTAACGTCTTACTCATGGCTATTTCACTTATATGACGACGGATTGTCCACTTCACACTGCTCCTTGCCTTATTACGGCGGAAAACCGAGAGAAAACCTGCGCGATTGCCGGACTCGATCCTGTGAACGGAAGTACGCTTAGAAAGCGCACACGCTACCACTAAGCCACGGCCGCGGTCCTTTGATACATTGAATAGCTGTAAATTAATAACTTGCACGCTTTGTATGTATCTGTTCTACCGCCAGATGACAATACTTCTCCTGTCAAAATGGGTGAATTTTGGTAAAATAAAAAGTTGCAACTTCCACAAAAAGAGTATAATCTTAATAACAGAAAATGGACAACTGGGCCTCGCACAGGAATATAACTCAAATCAATGATTGTATGTAGGGAATCTAAAAACACGATACAACAGCCGTATAACGCATGCCACATACCACTATGCCAGTATGGATTCTTTAGCTTTACGCCAAACATTGTCGCAACGCATGCAAGCGGCTCATAACCTGTTCATATTCGGTACATAGACGGAAGTTCCTCAATGAACACCTGATTTGACCATGATTCAATTATTTTAAGACGAGCGCAGTCACAGATTAAAAAACCATTACTCAAGTAGCATGTTTTCGTGGGGCAGATTTAAAATATTTTCAACAAAACGTTCTTATGCCATATGTTGAAATAAACAATAAGAATACTCTTCGGCCAATTCCGTTAATGCGGAACATGATGACAGTCACAAGGCGGACATTTCCCAAATCTCTTTTGTATTTCGTGGAGCTGTATGCATCTTATTAAATTTCGGCCTAAACAAAGCTTACTGCTGCAGATTATAATATATTGCTAGGCTAAAGATTATTAAAAAAATTCACATATCAAAAATTAGAGTCTTCCCTGATAGAGTTCATTGAACTGAGGATACAACAAATTGATTACATCTACACTGGCTTACACTTTTTGATTTAACTAGACTGAGGTGAAGGCATGGCCCCTCCAATTTTGGCATAGGTACAAATATTGTAAGCCTAAAATCTTATCTTAACGACATCGGATGGGTCCCTCTTTGACCATGGTTTCTCTTTTGTTCCATTCCCTAAGCCGTTCTCAGAGAGAGATTTCAAGATTCAGAAACAAGGTTATATTATCGGTAATAGATATACATTCGCTAGATCAAATAGATACAGATGCGGTAATTTTTAGAGAAAAAAATATATACGAAAAGATTAGACAGTTCCGACAGTTTTTGACCCCGAGATAAGTGCTGCTGTTGCTTAACTAAGACAAGTTTTGCACAAGTTACCAAACCACCCTTATCTATTGCTGAAAGACAGTCTATTTGTAAGCTGCGCCAAAATCAGGATATACTGTAATTAAAACAGCTGATAAAGGGTCAGCTACGGTCATTATGGATAGGCAGGATTACATAAATGAGACAGAACTTTTGCTAAGTAATCCTCACCATTATAAAAAACTAGATTACCATATTTAACCAGAAAACCATTTGAATTTCAACAAATAATTATATCTTTAGAGGATCAAAATTTCCTAAGTACTACAAAGCAAGGTGATCATCTACTCCCAAGCCGGGACTCTAGTAATAGACTTTCTACATTCTCCCTTAAATTCACAAACCACAGGTAAACTGGCCTCAACCTTATATGCCTCCAGGTAGACCTATACTATCAGAGTATGACTCTGACTCTTACCACTCATAGGAAAGTATCGATTAAAGCCTCAAACCAATTGCATCAAACCAGTTTTATAAAAAGTACTGAGGACTTTTTTAATAGTTATCTGCAATTATGATTCATAAAG
This sequence comes from Mopalia vespertina, assembly GCA_030265115.1. Lineage (NCBI taxonomy): Eukaryota > Metazoa > Mollusca > Polyplacophora > Chitonida > Mopaliidae > Mopalia > Mopalia vespertina. Next base: position 5,798 of record JAQQZZ010000861.1, read on the forward strand.
ACGTCATATTATTTACACAAATATCGATATTGAGGCAGGACGTCGTTCTGTAAGATGCTTTCGATCGGTATACCAACACATTAAAGGTCGTGCAATGGGCAAAAGATTTAACCCTAATTTTGCTTCCATGTTAATGGCATAGTGAGAACATGAATCCGTTGGAAAGTGTGTTAATCAGCCCCTGTTGTATCTTCGATATTTGGAAGACATATTTATCCTCTGACGGCATTCTAGAGATGACCTTGTTCTCTTCGTTGCATCTAACATCAAACTCCATCCTACTATTAGCTTTGATATAGTGAAGATTTTTTTAGCTGTTGCGGTGTACAAGGGCCTCAATTTAGATACAGCAGGGACTTTAGATTTTAAGCTATTTTTTATCCTAAATATACTCACTAACTACTCCATGCTTCATCCATTCAACCTACACATATCTCCAAGGAAATTATTAAATCCAACATAAAAATGTTTCACACGAATTGTAGCACTCTCGATGCCCTCAATCGGGCTGGCTCTGTTCTCTTTAAGGCCCTGGTTCCAGAGGATATACTAGGCGACTTCTTCGCCGAATTAAATCCCAACACCTCGGGAAACCGAACAGTTATAATTTAGGCCAAAGTCTAGATTCAGCTCATAAACGAAAATACTACAATCGCCCTGTAACAATCTCAGGCAGGTCCTCAAAGTGCATGAAGACAAGATGCAAACTAAATACTTACATACTAGATAAGGCCTCCTTTGTTTGGGCACAAACTAGATATGTTTATTATTTGGTCGACAGTTTGAACTGTGATTAAGAAAATGTGGTATACCTCATAACTTGTAAGAAGGGTCTGGAAAATCATCTCATTTAGAACATGAGATGATTAATCGACTTTAATTAATCGACATCCCTGTGCCAGTGTGATTACTTTATAGAAATATATCTGAAACAGTCATGTTGAATGGCTGAATTAAAAATTGCATTACAACAGCCGTTTCATATTTGTTAGCCATAAAGCACTAAGATCAGGATATCTTATCAGCTTATTAATCCAACTGAAAGATGTTTTATACTCACATGTGCATGTATTTTCATTTTCCTGTGCTTCATAGTTTGTATTGCTTAAACCACACATACACACTATCAAGCATAAAGGCAATCAATCTTGATTGTGTTGTTTTGTTGTAGCGAAGACATCAATAGTTTATTATGGCTAATACAATTACCATCTTCGTCTATGAATATTTATCTGCTTTGCAACAGTCAACCATATTTATGATGCTTCGACTTGTCAATGTCTGTGAAGTTTCATCCTTCCATTGTGAAATCATCCTTCCCATAGGCATACCTACATATAGGCTCGTACCTTTCTTGTAAGAATACTAGCGCTATAATCTTTTGGCAGAACAATTATGTTGTTCCTGTTATACTGTTTCCGCTAAAAACTTGCTTGTCACGTTAATATCTCTGGCCGATATAAAGATATTTTTTTTTTAAAAATCGAAAGCAATAAGTGGGAGATAAACATTAAACAAAATAAACCTTATCCGGTATCATCATTCGGTTAATTGAAACTGTCATCTTTCAGTAATAAATCAGCCTGGTCCTTTGACAATGGTGTCAGCTGGATAACAACTCACATAAGATGTACACCAGCGTGAATATCAACTTAGATAACTAGTTAATACCTAAAGTAAAAGCATCGACAACCGAGAGAAGGATTTGATTTATATTTGGCACTATGGTGTTCCTCAGGCATTCGTCAAGCTTGTGTGTCAATGCAACGGTCATGTTTCCAGAAATGTTATTTTACCAAAATTCAATTTTGGCCTACAGTAGAGTGGGAACGTTGAGGCTATATTGATGTTGCAACAACCAAATTTGATTGACACTGTACCGCTTTGTGCGGTAGAATGTGTTAATCGGCCATGGACATTGCGTTGTACATATTGGTTAAACTGGTAAGGGGAAACTAGAATATTGAAGCCATATTATTGAAGTTTCTATATTCCAGTACTTCCCTGAAGCCATCGTCAATACTGAAAGTTGATAACGATTTTTTACGCAAAGTGTTTGACATAGATCAGTGTCTCACAAACAGATCAAGATTGATATTCATGAAGAGAAAGGAAATTATCTGGTTTCCCGAATGACCACGTTGTGTTAATCCGAGATGAGTAATGGTATGGTCCCAGTAAGCAGGAGTCCATTAACTTTGGAGTCATGCTGCCATTAGATATTATCAGGATTTGGTTTAGCAAATTAGCTTTGTTGTGTTTTAAATTGACAGCTAAATACCATAATACTGATGTATTGACTCAGCAATGTTTTTCTATTAGCTATTTAACAGATTTACACTGTGCAGAAATCGTCAACCGATGTTTTTAGCAACAAAACATTCAGTTTTAAATAATGCATTGATGGATAAGTCTGAAAATTAGACATGGATAAATGAAAGCTAGAACACTGAACAGAAACACACAACTAGCATTGGTGGATTTGCCGATAAGATTGTGAGCTGCACCTTCTTTAATAGATGTGTACAAACTAAATATGCTTCAGGCATAACATTGGTAGTATATATGACAGATCACGTTCAGCGAGAGTTATTGTAGCACAGAGAGTAATGGTGTATGGTACAAGTATGGACGAAATTAACTATCAACTTTGGCTGGAGTTATACGGCCATACAATATTATGCGGTTTGGAAACATCAACAAAGAGCTTCGGTTTCCTTTTGAATTGACAGCTAAATATCATAATACTGATGTATTGACTTACTATTACTTTCGTATAGCCAGTTAACATGTTCACAAACAGAAACAATTCATTGTCGGAATTATTTTTTTTCGATTTTTTTTCTGTAGCTAGATTTATTTTTTTATGATACGGCTATCATTAGAGACAAGCTTTACAATATATACAAATTTAGTAAGCTCGTATTGGTGTGATATTATAGCAGTCTGTATTTAAACATGTCATAAAACTCTACATATATTTTTACCTAATCGGCAAGGACCTCATAACATATGGAATCGTTGCAACCAATAATAGGAAATATTTAATGTCAACGACATATACACTGTGCAACTGCGGAATCTTGTAAGAATTCAATTTACAAGAAAAGAGAAAATATATATATGCGAAAACAATTATTTTAGACATAACACTAATTTGTTGATGAAATGATTTAATTTTCGATTTTTTATGTGACTAGATTCATTTTTGTGATGGGTCATTGCCATGACTTATTGCCAACGGCTATCGTATTGGTGTGATATTATAACAGTCTGTACCAACTACCATTTTCAATTTGTCGATCAATACAGAGGCCAATGTACTCTACCATCTCACTTAGATAACTTAACGGTATTGATTCTAGTTTGGCTCTGTTACCCTTCTCGCGGAGAGACTGCCCAGGTCTGATCTCTCCTCCATGGTGTACATTAGACAATACACGAGAGAACTGTGCGTTGATAATTAACAGTGCAACCAGTAAATTTAACAGTCAGAACATTTGACAACGAGGGTTACATTAGCCTCGTTCACAGCTTTGTAAATAGGATTGGTTTCCATTCACACAGACGGACAGGGAATAACCACTCTCTCTTTGTTTCGCTATTAGATTTGTCAGTGATTCCACTATAGCCGTTTTCACGCATATTGTAATACATAGTAGGCAAAGACTTTGTACCTCGGTTTTGGGAGTTCTACATATGATACCATTGTGAAATCCCAAACTCTTTCAATGGGAAGTCTTTCTCGTGTTGGATTTATTGTACTGAATAGACGACAAGCAACACCTACTTAATAAAACGGACATAAAACAAAGTACTATCAACATACAATCAATTCTTGGATTGTTTTTGCAAGGCGGTCTGGAACGATGTCTTCTCATAAACAAATTCAATATCGCTGTAAACCCCACTGCATGGAGGAGAAACAGATATGTAAAATAACAGTAAGTACTTTTTATTATAAGTCAGTATTCAGCTGAAAAGTGAAATAATTTTGTTTAGAAAGTGACTATACAGTATTTTCTATATTTTGGGATTAGATTTTCCTAGAAAATAACAGTGAAGCAGAACAATGATATGGATTATCCATATTGGTTAACCTTGTATTGAATTCGTCTAATATCATACAGGATTGAGTGTTAAGACTTATTGTTATTTATTGGGAAAGGTTCAAGCGTATATCTGTGTAGGTCAATGCTACATTGTACCAAACATGTGACTGAAAACAATGTGACTTGCCAATGGTACAAGCCTCCTGATACCTTAAACCTTCAACTGGATTCGATTACAAAACCCACGTTTTTTATCCAAAGCTTGTCTAGTTATTTAAATGATTCTCGAGGTATGTTTGAGATGTAGGTCAATATAATGTAAGAACCAAACAGGTATTGATTATTTGCTACTCAACAAAAGAAGGTATGTGGTTGATTCATACTTGTAAAGTATTCAATTAAACAATAGTGATTTTGTAAATTGTTCTATACCCATTAGGAATTTTTACTCATCGTCGTTGTATCTAATTATGTTTTAAAGGCGAATTGTCCCAGTTTTAATTCCTTACAAACTGCACCTTATTTTCTAATAAGCCGATAATAACCCTTCCGTTTGTTACAGGTGTGTTCAATGTATGTTATACATATATTAGTTCCGGCCAAACAAGTTAGAATAGGATACGGCAACTGCGTTTCAAATGCGTTCAAAGTAAGCACGTATAGTGCCCGTTCATTTATAAGTCAAAGAGCCGCCAAATATATACTAATGAATCGATGGAACAACATTATCAAGCGTATCACTGCATCCGGGCGACGAAGTACTAAGTTTATCCAGGGCTTAATCATGTGTGATGTGAACAACATTTAACCCCCTGTTATACGAGTTAGGCAATTGGTCAATCATATGGTGAACTAACAATTATCTTGGTTATGGGAAATACATGTGGAATTAAGTGTTGTCATAAACCATTACTATATAGTGTACAATAAAACGACCAACTTAGTGTTTTATTACCAATGTTGGCTTTTTTATGTACAATATAAGGTAGCAGGACTATTGTAAATGTGTAAAATATTTAATTGCATTGGCTGCCATACAACATACGCCACACTTTTAAAATCTTCATCGAAACAAAATAATACATTTGAAAAAGATAATTCGTTCCTTTATATAACTTCTACTTCCTTGTAATTTTCACAAATATCCAAAATATAAGTGAAGGTATCTATGGTACGGATTTTATCGCAGCTCCGGAAATGTATGGCATATTGCATTTTTTCCGATTATGTGACTCTTCTTTTACCCGAGTGAAAACAAAACGAAAAACAAAAAGCGAAACAAAACGAAAACAAAAACAACCAAAGAAAAATCAAAAAAAAATTATTGAAAGAAATTAGGTTGGGTGTAGATATATTCCATTTTCCCAATATATGGTTTATTGTGTTAATTTTTTTAACTTGCTGTACGGATGAGGGTAAACATCAGTTTCTCTGTTTTCTTTGTGTAGAATGTATGAATTTTTGTGAAACACTTTTTTTGTTCAGATCCCCTACATGAATCCTAAACGAGTGTTACGTGTCACGTGATTTACGAGGCAATAGAGTTACTCATTTTGTGCAGTCTTCAGTGCGGCTCATTCCCTCATACACGTTAATGGTTGGTTGTTTGGTTCCGTTTGGGCATGCGGCCTTTATACTTGTTGAGACGACTGTATCAGCTTTAAATAGTCCGTGATAGCGGTCATTTGTTATCACAATAGACAGTCATTTCTGGTCGTTCAGACGCACTTCCGCCATCTTGTCCGACAAAATCCTATTACTGGTGTGATGAAGTTATAGTTAGAAACCCTGTATTATAAAATATCTTCAACTTGACCAATTTGAGTAAATTGCCCCTCGAACCGCTCATGACACTATTTCCACTCGAGTATTAGATATCCCAGTGCTTTATACTCGGTTTTTAGGACTTCTACAAAGCGCAAGCTAAATATAATAGATGTGTCACATGGAAACCATCAGGGAATTTTCATCACTTGATTGATAATACCAAGGCTAATTTGTTCAACCTTATATTTCTAATGTCGAATGTTTAGCCGAATGAGTTTCCACAAAGCCGGACAGAATTCTGGGTTAATCAGTTTTTATTAGTTTGTTAATCTTATTTTGTACGATCAATCATAACATATCCCAACTCTCAATAAATTTATTAACATGATTGGCTTGAAATGATTTTGGGTTTTTTTCTT
>JAQQZZ010000872.1:0-12034 GCA_030265115.1 Mopalia vespertina
GGCAAAATAGGACCATCGATCAATAATGCGTCCAACCTCTCAACAGAGACTGTAATTCAGTGAAGTAACATTCAGTACAGGATGATGCTAAATAGTGTAAAAATAAAACCTCAGTGCTAAACAAGGTATCTGCATCTAGTTTTGACTATAAGCTTAACTCTGGATTGAACTGTATGTATATTCTCTCTATTACCAGGTGCTCTGATTGTTTGGTTTTTTTTTGATTGGGGTTTTTCGTCATACCCAAGGGTATTTCACTTATATGACGATGAATTGTCCGTTTCACACGGCTCTTGCCTAATTAACGTGCAAAACCGGGCGGAAACCTGATTTATAAACCCGATGGTCGACAGATGGACTCGGTCCCATGAACAATAAATCGAAGTAGGATTAGTAAGCGCACATGCTACCACTAAGCCACGGCCTCAGGCCCACCAGTTGCTCTGTGGCTATGACCTTAACAATATTGTATTTAAAACAACAAACTTTTGACACATCCTTATTTAATTAATAATATAATCAAGAGTAAGTAAGGTCCAGGGTTCGAATCCTGTTGCAGGCAAGCTCATTTTTCTCTCTTCATGTACTCAAAATATATACATTTAAATACCTACAGTAGTCAAGTGCAACATTACTCAATACATTTTATTCATCGTATGTGTTCTTCTAAGTGAAGTACAATGTACATAGAAATTGTTAAACTTGAATTAAAACAGTTATAACGAAAAATCTCTCTCATCAGTTAATACCTTTTAAATTGTTAGTCTGTTTTTTTGTGTTAAAGCTAGTTAAGTTTGTCAAATTATTATTAACTTAAACCGTTTCCTGTTTAATTAGGCAATTATTTGGGTCAATAGATTGGGTGTTAGTCTTTGAATTTACAGCAAATTTCTCCTTGTCAAACATTAAGATTAGTCCATTCCTTAGCTCTTCCATGTTTATTGTTGCTTGAAGTTAAAGGCCGCAATCAAATCTTTCACAATTTTAGGTAGCTTATCATTAATGTTACATTTTAAAGAATGTAAATTTGAGAACCTTTGTAATCATTTCACCTGTTGTGAGTTAATTAGAAGTATCACCCGACCTGATAGATTAATTAACAGGGCACAGGTGAAAGTACGTACATGAAACTGGTCAGGAGGCCCCAATTTGAGGGCCTCTTTCATCTGATCAGGGGCCCCAGCACAGAGCCGATAGAACACATGGTAATTTCTCTCTTGGGGGCTCTGTACACAGATCCTTGACTTCTCTAGCAAGTAATGGGATATAAAACCACCTGCTACCAGACTCTGTACATAAAGAGACAATTGAAAAGAACATTTGAATTAGATTATTTGAAAGGTTTGTTTGAGTGGGGTTTACTGCCATACTTTATATCACTCACAGGGCAATGTGCCAGCACAATGGGTGAAGGAAACCATCCTCGAACCCACTAGCAATAAACAAGACAAGCCAGGATAAAAATAGGACAAAATACAAAGACATATCAGCTTCATGTTGCCCCTTAGCCCTGAGAGCACCAGAGCAAGGGATAGAGTTTAAAGTTATAATGAATTGTGTAAGGAACATTTGACAACAACAACAAAAAAAACCCCTAGGATAAATAGAAAAATGAACGATCAGGTTTTATTTCTGTATTTATCAAAGCAAAGTTTCAGCAATTGCAACATACAATAAATACCCTCGTGTAATGGTGAAAATATTAGACAAAGGAACATCACAAATGGATCTGACTGAAAACCAAATCAAGTGAGAAGCTTAACATATTAACTAAACAGTATTAAAGTTCTTTGGGATGACATGAAATTATGTGAAAATACCTTTTGGTTGAAGTGGATTTCTACAAATTTTCCAAATCGACTACTGTTGTTGTTTCTGACAGTTTTGGCATTACCAAAGGCTTCAAGGAGAGGATTAGCTGAAAAGAAATAGTTATGTTCAAAGATTAATTCAGAATCCAATTTGGGCATGAAACATTGCATACCAGTGACAAAACAGAAATTTTTTGATGGAACTGTCTTTGTTTGCATATTATTCTTGAGCTATTACATCTATTACCAACTATTGTTAGTCTGATACACCTAAAATACTCACACTCCACAATCCTCTGTTCAATTGGTCCAGCATGAGATGCCCTGGATTCGGTCAAGAATTTCAATATATATTTAGTTGACTCGGTCTTCCCTGCTCCAGACTCCCCACTTACAATGATAGACTGGCTTTCCTTCAATCTCCGCATATCTCTGAATGACTTGTCAGCTGAAATAATTCAAATCAGTTATCAATTTACAAGTAGATTTCAAAGTTTATTCTCACAATTCCTCTTGACATTATCAGCAGGCATATTTGCTTTCTGTAAAAATTATGATTTTCAGAAACAGCATGTCTCCAGGTTCAAATCTTAAGGAAGACAGAAGTTATAGATTTTGTCATACTTTCCATATATTTTAAATATTGGTGGATGCAAGCAAAATTTTCTTTCTCCATAACAAAAATATTTAATTATATTATAACATTCTGTTCAAATATCAAAAGCTACATGTACCTATGTTTTTAGGTTAACTGAAAATCAGATTGAACAGCTTCATTTATTTTGAAAACAATTGATGTGTTTGAGTTTTAATCCGGACAAACAGTCCTGTAGTGGACAAATGAGTTGATGGTGACAAAGTGTTGGCTTCCTGAAATACCAGAACCGGTGAAATCTGGTCAGATACTACACCAACCAGTACAGTGTACGGCCATTCAGTGTAAAGCTGAAATATTTAATGCATAGCTCCAAAATAAAGAGATAATCTGGTCTTCCAGATGCCTTCATCGGACATAAGTGGTGATTGACCTCTAACCTTTGATTACAACAGCAACACTAAAAAAAAAAAAAATCCTTCACTTACCAATAGCGAAGACATGGGGTGGCATGGTACCCAGTGACTTCCCTTCATAGGTCTTGATGGTTTTGGACGAATATATCTCCGGAATCTCAAAGTAAGGATTCAAAGCAATCAGGATGTTAGCCACATAGGTCTGCAAAGTTAAGAGAAATAAACCAATAAATCCACTATTGCCTGCCACTGAATTGTGGACCAGTATTATCAAATTCGCCTCAACATTAACGACCCAAAGAGCTTCATAAGTTAACAAAAATATAAATTCTTAATGTGGAACACAACTTTTGCCGACCAATTTGTTATATATGAAATTTTATATTAAAATTGCAAGTTCTTCTCAGGTTATATTATCATTGATTATAGGTTGTTGTATATTTGCATATAAGTGTGAGGGTGTGTATTGTTTGTTTGTTTGGGGTTTAATCTCGTACTCAAGGGTATTTCACTTATATGACGACGTGCCAGCCCAATGGATGAAGGAAACCACCCACACTGGCAACAAACAAAGACAAGACGGGACAAATACAGGACGCAATACAGACACCACAAACAGATCGGCTTCCTGTTCCCCTTTAGCTTTGAGAGCACCAGGGCAGCATGAAGCTCCCTCCAACCACGGAATACATGTATACGTTGAATGAATTTTGAAGGTAGGACGTTGACATGAGATGGCATTATTTTATTGAGGAAACCAGGCTAGCGATGGACCATAGCGGACTGTACAAATCAAGCGTTATCCCATAAAGGTGATAAACTGTCGAATCGATTTTATTTGTAAAACTTTCCCTATATTTCAGATGTTCCAGATGGCCAAATAGTCAGGTTACCATTGGGAATCTGTTGAGTTTTAGTTTAGTTTGTTGACCGAGATGATAACACAATAACAGATAATAACAGGAACAGATAGAATTATGAATACATAATGGTATACAGTATTTTCGTTATTTTGGGAAAACACTTTCTTAGTTTGAACCGATTCCAGTTCAGAAAATTTTGCAGGTTGAAACCCGTCCGGGGTTCGATTCTACATGGTACTTTATAAGATCAACAATTATTTAATATCTTAAGAGAGTAAAATTCTGTCACCACTTCCCGACGTGCCTAGGTAAATATTCGCCCAACATTCTATTCACAATTCGAATACTCCCATTTTGCATTATTAAAAGACGTATGTTATGATATATGTCGTTCTGTTTCGTCTTCATTAAATTTGTACATGTGTATCTAAACGTTTCAATATACTATCACTTTGTTGTAGACGAAAATGTTTTGATTTAATATATCTACATGTACATCGTTGTGTAAATAGGTATTTGAATTCACCTTATCTTATAGGAATGATATCTTATAAAGTAGAATATCACGGTCCAAGAACAAATTGTATCTACCCACCTGCCGTTTAGTAGGATAGTGAGAGTGTAAAAAGTATTACAAAAAAGGTAACGCAAATTCAACTTTTCCTATACTGTTTAAAGCAAACGGATTTCGGATTTCCGGCGAGTTAAGTAATGTCTATGTTCATAAATCGAAGATAATATTCACTGTGACTAACTGTGTCTCTATTTACTTCCAAGATCAACTTTTTTTATTTTATTTCAAGAGCCTTCAAAATGCAAAATATCGATCGCAAAGGTTACCTTGTCTTGGCCCTTTTCACTGTCACTCTCCTATCAACAAATCACCGCAATTAATAAACATCGTAGGAAAAGAACTACCTGATACTATTGTGGAAGCTACACCTATAAATCTGATAGCTATGTACGGCATCCTTTCAACCGTATAAATAAATGGGTTATGTCTGTCCCAATAACAGTAAGTGTTTCTGCGGGTTTGGAGTCATATTAATAGAAACAGGATGGAAATTAAATTAACATTAGTGTAGGTATTAATATAATAACTATAGTCGACATCAATATACAATGGATGTGCCGGATAGATGAATGGAATAAATGTATTTAATTAGAAAGCCACAATGACTTAGGATGGACAGGTGCTACCTATGACAAGGACAGTTTAAGAAATACGAACATTAGGCACATAACTAAATAAGCTGTTAGTAAAATTAGTTGTGGACGTGCTGAACAATGAATTCAAGTGGAATGTATGTAGGCCACATGTCTGAAATGGGATACGTCTTAACCAAGGAACCAAAGCACCCAAAGATATCTTGCTTGGACCTCTTGGGTTGATAAAAGACAAACATGATATATTCCTTTTTTAAAGGTAAATATTCAAAGATTATGACAGTGACAAACTTAATTAAAAATCTGATTACAAATAGTAAAATTGTAAAGTTTTACTGGACCTTTTCATTAACTATCTTTTAAAGTTATTCAAATTGACTACTAGTTTAAAATGTTTATTTGACACAGGACAGATTTTAGTAGGCACTTACTTTTTTCTCAAAAACGGTTCACCATAGGGATGTCAAATTTGAAGACAATGCGGGCTAAAAACGAGTGTCTTTTTTAAGTTTGGCTTCGATTTGTCCAGATCTTTTCAGAACGATATACTTTTTATTTTCTATTGGAGAATAATTATCCACTGAAATTGTTCGAAGCAACATTACGAAAAAAAATGGGGCTGAATTGTATTGCTGAATATAACATGTAAAGGGAATCTTTGGTCACGCGTAACCTACAATCTGTTCAATAAACTGTCTCGAGATTAAAATAGTAAAGATACGATGCAAAGTTCTTTGGCTAAGTTGTTTAAAGGGACTTTATGTAATGGTTAAGTATACGACGGAGTTCCTTATTTGGTACAGTACTATAGCCAATATTGTCTTGACCGCAGTCGACAAACTAGTAGTACAGAAACTCTCTACATCAGAATGAATTTTGGTTTTATTTTGCCATCTTCTGCTGCTGGCAAATTCAGTATCTTTATTCGGTGTTACACTACTTGCGTAGTAATTTATCTAAACAAGATTAATTCTAAAGTTGATTTAATACACAAAATCAAACGTGATTTTAATCCACGTATTGCAAATGTTCTTTTGGACAGACGTGTCACGGAATTACAAAGAAAGGAAACATATCATTATTTCTGATTTATTATCTGTTATCTATTTCAATGGGTTATGTGGCGAAGATAAGCGAAGACGAAACTCGTTCACAGACATTTCGTATTAATGTTGTCTCTTCAGTAGTATATGTCCGCCTATTAGCGGCAATCAGTTAAACAAATATATCATGACGATGGTATCTATACAATTTTTAGAATGAGCCTGTCAGACATTTATTAAGAATGTTGTAAGCCTACAGTAATCCGTCAAACATATTCTATAACATTAAATGTATCTTTATGATTAGATGTGAATAAAAAAGTCCGTAATTTTCCTTGAATAATAGCTATGTAGCCATGTATCATTAGGACGAAAAATTATATGACCAATAAATTATATGTTTCTGTGCACATTAAGTTATTGATCACGGACAGTTCTGACAGTTATTATAATTGATCTACATCAACTTGTCAAATCCATTATATAACAACAAAATAGATGTAATTATCATTTAGATGTAACAGCAAATAAGCCCCTTATACGACACTGACTAATATCTGTTTAGACGTATATCATGTAGAAGAAAATTGGAAATAACAAAATAAAAATTGTTTCAGACTGACATGAAGTCAGTTATATGTCGGCTGTATATAAGTGATACGTGATTAACTTATTTATTACTACTTTAATTATGTATTTCCTTACTAGTTCTCGGAAATAATGTTCACTCAATACGTTATACGGTTATAAGCAATTATACGCTCGGATAGTGTATGTTAGAAGTAACTGAACTTTTTTGTTATGTGAACAAGCCACCCACTGCCCATGCTTGGTATAAGCTTACAACAAACGGGGAATAAAATAATCAAATAGCTCTGTGAAATAAAAAAGTATTGCAAAACCTTGTGTTCATGTTTGTCATAAAATCCCACAAATTAATCTTATAACCATAATAATAACACAAATCATTAACATCAATTCGAGGAGTCCACATGATGTCCGTTAAGTGTGGATAACTACACTCTCGCTCATGATCTGTGGGGCTTTTTGTCAATTTGAACGTGGCACTTATACTCTTTATCGATACTCCTGAAAAGTCTCGGCATGATACAATAAACATCCATTTGAAGAAGTCCAAACGAAGTGGAATATCACCGCTGTAACAGACGACCAACAATAAATGCTGGCACGTCTTTATTTGCACGTCTTTAGTTTGCCAATATATTCTGGCAGAGGCGGTACACTGCTACAGCCGTGATGTTAAATCTCTGCTTGCCTTAAATAAAACGTTTACTGTCCGGTCTTTGAGCAGATGGATACATGGCACCATATCGAAATACGACATTGTAATGCCTTTCACTCGAACTATTTCCTCCTCGCGTGACCAAAAATATGATGCAAGCGTGATAAAATGAGGAAAAGAGTGTCCCGTCTTGACTCGCCTGGTCTAGAGCAAGCGAAGAACAATGTTACTCGGAATTCTTCCTGGTTTTGTACAAGCAACGCCGTCATTTTATTGAGGCAGTTTTCTGTTTATCAGTTCAAGTCGGTTTTTTTGTACTTCGGTTTGATTTTCTCAGAAAAAATCCGTTTTATCACGACAGGGCTTCACTTTCAAATATTTTTTTTTCTGGCCTGTATTTTAAAAAAAAAAGATGATATTTTGCATGTTTTTAACGGATCATTTTCAATGTGCTCAATCCACGATGCCGCGTTTGAAAGAACAACTCCCAAGGTTGCGCCTTGACACAAGAATAGCTCAAGTCTTCTCTGCATTAAATTCATCACGGTAACTCATTAATTGTCAAAGTAATTATTCTTCCATTGAGTGTAAAGAAAACCGAAGTGAACTTTCAACACGAAATAACCAGGATTTATTAAGAAAAAAGTTTCAAAGCAAAAACACTTAAGACCCGTTTGGAACCATATAATAAACAATATCTGTATGTAGGCATCTGTATCACCGGGCAGCATTCTACCGCGGTGTGCGTGATACTGTCTTTGTCAAATCTATGGGCCTTTTAGGGAAGTTATTGTTACCTTCAAAGCTATAAGATGAACAACGAATCTGCTGTGGTTGTGGTCTTTGTTTAGCGTCTTGTGACTACCCTTTCGTGGCATTGTTTGTTGGCAGTAGCGTCGAGGCTGGTTACTTTGATCCAGGCTGACACGCAGTCATGTATGATCCAACACATAACCCGCGGATCTATGGGTCGAAATGTAGGCCAGCCGTTATGCTTATGTTTTAAGTGACCATTGGTTTTTTGTACTTTTGTGCAAAAGAACGTTGAATCCGTCTCCAATTCTTATTTATTCCATAACAAATGGGAACATCGTTCAAATGCAATATAAACGTTTTGAATTGAGGGACGATAATACAGTAGAACGGTATTTATCAGCCTCATCCTAGTTACATCATCACAATTTCCATACACGCATTTCATAGAAGATGGAATGCAGGTATATTAAACATAGAGGTCATATCTGTTTGAAAATTTCTCCCAAAATACGAACTATACCTAACAACACTTCTTAATTGAACACACGCCTAATATAACATCGATGCCATTCACCTATGATACAGTCGATGAAGGACATAATAAAGATCTATTGATACCATAATACTCTTTTGAGATAGAAAAGTTTTCTGTAATTGATTCAAATCTCCCGTCATTCAGAAATAGGGATCACTGTAGTTTAAGTATATGGATTTTACATGTGTTGATGACAGGCGTGAAATTCGTGTTCACTAAGGCGCCGATTGTAAGCCTTTCCTGTCAACATCGTCAATGTAGCGGTAAAATTTCTGACGTGTTTGTAGTTTCCGGACACCCATAATCCCTGTTAAATAGGAACGGTAGGGAAATCAAGGTAATTAGGAGTTACTTTAAGCGTATTTTGACAGACAAAACGGAGGATTTATTCCAGCCCACATCGACGTCAATTGCTACCATTGTGTGAAAAGAAAGTCTAACTGAAGTTTAAACAAGAAGGTGTGTTGGTAAAGGATGAACGGTTTCAAATCCTGCAGATGAAACCAAATAACGAACAATAGCTGTATCTTGACATGCTACCGTACAGTATTTTTTATTTGGAATTGTTCATCTGATTTTAAAACGAAAGTATAAACCGAAACAGACTATGTCTAAATTGTCGCTGATTGTATGCTACTGTTTTCTGATTGTCCTGTCGTGGCATTGCGTACAGAGGCTGTATTTTTGTACAGAGAGGTTTCTTTTTCCAAAGCTATATTGACCTTTCGAATGCATCAATTGCAACACAAAACAGGTTTTAATAATTCTGGCATTCAACAGATGTCAATTTGGTAAAGCATTGTTCTCTTCTTTATTACCGCTTCTCTTGTTTGTGTACATTGAACGAAATACGACTACTCATTTAAGCTCTACAGGTAATTGTAATATTGTATTTTGATACCACTGCGGATCTGAAATTTCAACGAATGTAAACCATATGTGAACATACTAGGAATCCTCAAACTCAGATTAACTGATGTAGCAGCGGATCGCCCAACTTGCTGTTTGAACAATTTTTGTATGGATAACGCACTCTTTTAGTGTTTTAAGCTGCATTGCGATTTTGTTTCTAACACCGTTATTTAGCATTCATGAAGACCGCCAATAATGCCTTATCTAACGAGAGACAACTAGCATCATTCTGATCTTGAGGAGTCAATCTATAATTATCTATAACTTTACTATGCTTTATTGCTTAAAGCTGGGAATAGCAAACTTTGTGGAAATGACAAAGTTTGGCACTAAATCAAAGCACAAGTAACTGTTATTTTAACACTGGATAGCTTTAAATAACACATAACGAACCAGTTTCTAGGTGTAACCGTCACAGCAGTAGTTTTGGTGATATTGGCTGCATAAGTAATATAATCTTAGGTACTCAATTTGCAACAAATTGTTGCAAACATAAAATAGTGATTTAACCTGAAGGAGAGCATGACCGTTGAGCCTTTCATAAAAGGACGATAAGTCTATATGAGTGTCAATGTGGATATTGCGAACCCTGTCAAAGAAGGAACGACTGGCGCTAAGTCTATCTGAGTGGACATTGCAAACGCTGTCAGAGGAGGGACTACTGACGCCAAGTCTATCTGACTGGAGATTACGAACGCGTAGATTTCAAGAGTAAGGACCTCTGACACTGTCGAGCTAAGTCGGGATTGCAAACGCCGATAGTTTCAGGGAAGGGACTGTTGACAGATTAGGAAGTACTAAAGCCGCATCTCTCAGAAAGGGAACTGCGCACAATGAAACTTCCTGAAAGGAGAATGTTGAACACGAATTCACCCTTCCGAATGTTAACCGCAATTATTGAAAGGAAAGGAGACCACCAATGGCAACAAACTCGTACATGGATTACTCAAGGTGGATTCGTAGGGCTGATATGACTTGTTGGAATTAATGTTAACACCAATGATCAATCTAATGGAATAGATTATTCGTGTGATTAATTATTACTGACATTGACTTTGTTTCTACTGAATCTGTATATTGGTGCCATTTCGGTCTGGTTCTCATCTAGTTTACTTCACTCTCCTTCCTTGTCGAGTTTGGAAAGTAAATTAATGGATTTTCAGTAGTTTAAATTAATTATAAGTACAGGCTCATTGAATGCTTTTGTAGGTCATTGATATCGGAGCTAGAAAGTGGAAATCTTCAATTCCGCATAGTATATATATTTGACATTAACGGGAATCTACAAACGTATTTAAAGAACAATACGTCCATAGACAAATATAAATGGAATGGTTTTATTTGTTGATGGGGCATGCCAATGTAATATATATTGAAGCTTATTCGTCCACAACTTAACATTGAGCTGTCGAAGATTCGTTGTAAAAAGATTAGAATGTAAAGCAAGATGACAAGATAAAATGCGGTGGATGAAAGCTTCTGCCTTTCTACACGATAATGAGATATATACAAATATCAGGGATGGCTGGAATTCGTAAAAAAAATGCCCTTTCTTTGATGCGTTCCACCTTTGCTACCATATGTATCTAAATTTAATATAAACAGTTGTAAATATTTCTGAAATAGATAAGGTATGTGTATCGCTACTTCATGCAATGTGAGGGAGCTCTTCGCCAGCCAATGAGCCCTCTATGTCTTAGGAATACAACGGTATCCCAGAACCCGTTTAAATTCAAACACTAGTTCGATGCCTTCATAACGAAGTGTTGCAAGAGAAAACACAATTTCACATAAGATTGGAGAAAGTGTAGGCCAATGAAAATGTAGTCAAGCTTTTAATGAACTAAAGGATCAGATAAAATGACTGACGTAAGAGGTTTAACGTCTAAAATCCAGCTTAAGGCCAAGTTGATTGCAAACAGTTCAGCATTAAAAAACGAAATTGTGTCTGAAAAACGACAAAATACTGACATTTTTTGTTCGGGACAGAGTGGGCTACATCAGTATTTTAACACATATATGCATCGGTATAGATGTGCATATAATTTTCCTAATTTGAAGAAATATGGTAAACAGAACAAAGTTTAATGATATTAGGATTATAATTATTTAAACATTTTAAACAAAATCTCAGTAGAAACGAACAGTGTAAGTCCATGGTGGGAACATAGGCGTATTAAGCTTTGTAACCTAGAAATCAATTTGTTTGTTTGAATGGGGATTAACGTCGTACTTAAGAGTATCTTACTTATATGACGACGGATTGTCCACTTCACATTGCTCCTCGCCCAATGACGGTGGAAAACAGGGAGACACCTCATAAAAACCACCCCCACAACTGCCGGAGCCACTTCGTGTGACTCACTCATATACCAGATGGTCGACAGACTGACTCGAGAGAGAGAAATCAGGAACCAAATTATGGCACCGTATCCTGAATATGATTCGCCTGGCTGTAAAACTGTACTTGCCGAGTTGCTGACAGAGGATTTTTTTTTAACGCAAATTGCAAAGTACACATCACCTGGAGTACATAGCCTAGAGAAGAGTTTATAGATCCAGTGCACAGGCGTAGGCCTGGTACTAAATTGAGTCTAGGATCTGTTTGGTGGACTAAAGGCAGAACCATAATCTAAATAAGAGCGTAGTAGAGCACAATATAGAATAAGTTTACATTTTTATCAGCCCCCCCT
>JAQQZZ010000883.1:0-12034 GCA_030265115.1 Mopalia vespertina
TGCAAAGTAATGGCGCGCATAGTTCTAATGACCTAGAACTGCATGCGCCATCAATACTAATTTCCATTCCATTCCATACCAAAATGATTCTGTCATTCTTAAATTCTTGTCAATACAAGCACACTCATTTGAATTAATTACTGGGTGAGGCTTAAGCCGAACTTCCAGTTGTACATGAATCAAAGTGGGTTATTATATTTAAAGCGATGTTTACACTTCACAAAGAAATAACAAGTAACGCGACTTTGTACATTTTTGCAGTATATTATAACAAGCGTTCGAAGAACGATTTACTTCATCGTCAGGTTTATGGCATTTGCAAAGAGGGTAATAAGATTTTTCTGAGGGGTTGTGACAATAATACATACAATGAGATGAAAAGATATGCAAAATGAGAGTAGGGTTGTTTAGCATACCACAGCAACAGACAAAACATGTAGAATAAACAACACTAAAAAGTTAGGACTAACATTGTTAAGTTTCCTAAAACCACTCCATAATCAAATTTATTTGTTTACACTTTAGCTCCGCGAAAAAAAATGTTGGAATTGTTTTGGGTAAGGAGGGTCAACACGAACCGTGAAGCCATATCTTTCGCTGAAGATAGGATTATATGGAAATGTCATACATTAAAATAGCTCATTGTTAGGGAATTGAATGGTAAGATTTGTATGACTCACTATTGCCAATAAACCATTTATACTGTCAGAAATTCGCTCCGTTTCCCGTCAGTACAAAGCATAGTTTCTTAATATTACATAATCTGATTGATAGCCGCAGTGGAATGACTTTCATCTTAATTGGGTTTTATGAATCGTGATAAGATCAAATACATTGTTTGGCGAATGATGAAATAGTGTGTTGTAAATCATTAGTTATTTACTTTCCCCTTACAGCGAATACTACGATAATGCCAGACGAACGGACGGCTCAGACGTTAGTCTGCGACCAAGGGCTGTCTATTATTTCAAGATCCCAAAGAAACAATACAGATACCGAAACAATTTGCTAACAGTGCGTTGCATAATGTACATAATCAATATTGATCCTTTGAAAGTGTCAAAGATTTGTCCAAGAATAAGAATATAACCCAAAATTACTAGCCAGGGATTATGTAACAGAATGTAGTTGATATTCCTAAACTTAGTCAGTCTGGAATAAACATATTTGTGTTGGCACAATTTCTCAGTGGATGGAATTGTATTGGATTGGTCTTCTTGTTATGTAGGCAATTTGCAAATAGACTGACAAATCGGATATTTCAATTCTTACACCTCTTAGTGAGGTGTTATATTTTTAAGCGATTTATAGGGCACGGAATATAATTACAAATATATAGGTTAAACGAAAGTTAACTCACGAGTTTTGCATGGGTTCTCAAATAAGGACACTTTATTTTCCAGTAAACATATAGTCTATATGTACACCTTAAGTTCTACGTAAAACTCAAATAACCCAGATAAATTGTATAAGTAGTTTATCTATTTAAAGTAAAAATATGTGTTACTTTTCAGTTAAAGTGAGAAAAAGGTATTCTTTTTATACACATTTGTGTAGAACTTCAACCATATGTGTCATATATATCGTTCGAAACACGGGGTGTATTGGCTATCTTGAGAATACAACGTGGATTGTCTTAAACATTGTGTCAACTATGCTGTATGTTTTCACCATGAAATCAAAATTTATAGACGTAGTTTCTAGTTATTACTTGTGGTTAGTTATGAGTGAATGTCTTCTTCGAAGAATGACAAGACGACACGACGCAACATGGGTACATTTGTGCTGATCTATATAGTATTCACAAAAGATAACATGAAACGACCCTTCCCAACCAAGAAAAAACAGCAAAGATAACTGGACCCGTTGTTCGTAAGGGGTTTATTACAGCATTAAGACGCAAACGCCTTTTAGTTCTTCAGCAGCTGAAACTTTAATGTAAAAACGATTGTTTTTCCAGAATAATAAATCCGATCAAGTCGACTATGTTATTCTTTGCCACATATATTATTTAGAGCTGTGGGTAAAATTCTAGCAGTTATTGAGACGAAAAACAAAAATATATGAATTACAATAGATGGTACAAACGGAAAATATAAAATAATTTCTTTAAAATTCTCGAAACATGCAAACTGTGTCTAAGGGTGTATGCCTTCCCCGGTCACAGGTTGGAAGTCTACTGTTGTCGTCAGTGTTGAGTAACATGAATTTTAAAGAACAACAAGTGGCGAGAATTAACGGAAAACATATTAATTTAACGGCACTTACTTAGAACATTCTTGGTACAAACTCATCTGAGAATCTGTTTGTTTTGTTAACAGAACGAAGCCAATTGCGTTTGAGAGTTTAACCGGAAAACGTAAACAACTTGAGCCTCTGGGTGCCTATCCTTCCTAATAATTGTTTACTCAAGCTTGAGGATTTTCAATTAATGAGATTTTATTGAAGTCTTAAAGATTGGTGACAATATTTATATTATGTGTTCCAAGATCAAGAGCCCGCGGCCGTGGCTTAGTGGTTAGCGTGTGCGCTTACTAATCCTGCTTCGATGTACCGTTCACGGGATCAAGTCAGTCTGTCAACCATAAGGTATATGAGGGAGTCACACGATATTGCTTCGGTAATCACGGGGGTGATTTTTTACGAGGTTTCCTCCAGGTTTTCCGCAGTAATTAAGTAAGGAATCTCTCGTCATATAAGTGAAATACCCTTGAGTACGACGTTAAACCCCAATGATTCAAACAAACAAACCAAGATGAAGACGAGAAACTGGTGTATGTGTAAGCTTATCCAACATTTCTGAAGAAATGTCTTTTCGAAACAACTGGTCAAGCTATAAGAATGCTGCGTTATTTGGTTTGTTTTAAATACTGTAATTACTAAATCATTGCTAGGACGGCCTTGTCGTCTTGTGTGTCTTTGAGTCACAGGGGAAGTCTTTGCCGATATCGCTGATTCATTGCAATATCAGTTGTGATGACGCGATGACACGACTGTTACACTCATCAAGTTTCTTTCATAATTTGTCGTGTATAATATAAATAGTTTAGAAGTTACTCGCAAAAGGCTTTGCACTTCTTGGACCATACCAGGGTATCATTCATTTCGTGTGCTGCATTAATGGGGACATATTTTGCTGTTCTTAGTAATGTTTCGAAAAACACCAACCATATGTTGAAGTCGACCGTTTAACGTGGCTTATTTTGGCGGTCAGCTGTGTTACGTAACTGCCAGGGTTCGGGCTGTAACCATGCTGTTCAAACACTTATTTACAGTTTCACAATGTTAAAAGGCGTCAATTCCTCTGAATGAACTTCTAAATTCTTGTGAAGGCTAGCTGGGATTTTTAATTGTTGTTTCTTTTACCATACAAAGAAGTTAAAAGTTATTCTTTTACATTGTAGGAGTTAAAGCACTTTGATTTTTCTTTGGATATTTCGAACTGGCCGTGTACAATGTAAAAAAGGCTGTAGTCTTTGTTTAAATTTGACATATAACAGATAAAACTATTTGATGACTGCTTCCCAGCATTAACGATCAGTTAGGGACTTTTGTTAGTGGTTGGCTATTTAAAGTCAAGGACGCGAGGCAGTCACCGGAGGAATTGAATGCACCACAAACAACGCTTCATGTTATGTCCCTTTCAAATCAATAGATATATTTACTTTTTCATGAATTAACACTCCAGCCGAAGTCTCTATACTTCATATATTGGTTTGAGATAGTAAGTTTTTTATTGCTAGAGACATATTTCCACAAATTCTAATGACAATCTATCCATCAACAACTATTCGGAAAACCAATATCAGTTTTTCAAATTTAATATAGAAATGCTGGAAACGATTTGATCTGAATTAACCTTGAAATGGCTTAAACATTATCTGTATAATATGCTGCATTACGGTAGCAGGAGAAAAAAAACAACCAAGTAGTCAAACGAAATTGCTTCGTTTGTCGATCTGGAAAGTGAAAATACATGTAGTGTCCAGGAAAACACGTGATAATAGCCAAAAAATGTAGATATGATTGCTGTGATGAAGCGTCTATAAATCGCTATATGGACCAGGTTAGCTTCGAAAAATGTAATTATATTTATATCACATTTGCTTGACGGTTTCGTTTATTAACCCAAGAAACAGATACCTTGGATTGGTTTTAAAGAAATTGTTAAAAAAAGGTCAACACAGTTTATTGAAAATATAATACACACCAGCTCAAAATATCGTTTAACTTTGAGCTATTAGTAGTAATTATTTAACAAAGCATGCAGTTATTATCAACATAGTTCCGGATTCACATCCTGTGTTGATGACCCGATGATAATTTGTTTTGGGACAACAGTGTCTCTGTTTTTGGGGTGATTTCTGAAATGACTATTTTTTACTTCAGTACTGCTGAGATTTTCTAGTCAACGTAGTTGGAAACCGAGCACAGTCGTTGGCCTGTTTGACGTGAACGGTAGGAGGCTATTTGTGTAGTTTCTTATACCCAAATGTTCTGTTGCAAGATATGCCATGGATGTTGTCATTGACCGAACTCACATAAAAAAGGTGATATAATTTGATGTTTTTATTGCTGGACAGAGGCCGTCATAGATATTTTATACTTCAACTTGTTGATCGGAATGCTTCTAGCTGACCACTGTTCTCATTACATTGTATTCCAATGAGATAAGACATTCAACATAAGTATTCGCCAAATTGTTCTTAAGCAACTAGAAGTTTGACAATATAGATATGACACAGACATATAAACGTGATTTGGTTCTTTTGGTACAAAATAGGCAACAATGTGTCTCAATCTCTAGGAAAAGATCTGACAGAAGTAGTGCAGGAGGTGCCACAAGGCAGTGTAGTCGTCCCACTGTTATTTATTATTTGTATGAATGATATGACCGTACCAGTTAATTCCTGTTTAAGTAACCAAGAAGATGGCATATTTGGACCACTTTGTAGAGCTACATAACGCGCCTTAATATGTGGACTAAGACGTTCTTATAAACAGTAAGATGAAAAACAAAACAAAAAAACCCCAACACATTTTCACAAAAATTAATATACCGGTTAGAATTGGTTGGAATGATTCTTTTTTTTATTTACCTTTGTGTATTATTTCACCTGTATGTGTCATAACTGCTTTACAAAACACGACTGGTATATGTTTCCTTGCGTATATGATGTTGTGTCAAAAATGCGATATGTTTTCAAAATGAAATCAAAATTTATAAACTCCCCGCTCAATTTCTAGTTATTACTCGTGGTTTGTTATGAGTGAAATGTTTTCTTCGATGTTATAAAATGTAATTATATTTAGCGTCTGTTTGTTCGATTGGGGTTGAACATGGCACAAGATTATTTCTCTCACTTGACGGCGTGTCAGCCCAGTGGGTGTACGAAATTACCCTCCACGCCGCTGGCAACAAGCAAAGGCATAACGGGACAAATACAGGACAATCACAAAACGCAATACAAAGACACCACAAACAGATCGGCTTCCTGTTCCCCTTTATATCTGAGATCAAAAGGGCAACAAGAAGCTCCCTCCCGCCATCCCCTAATATTTAGTGTAGTGGTGGTTTGTTTACAGACTATTCATTTTCAGGCTATTTGTTTGATTTATTTTATTTGTTGTTATAAAAAAAAAGAACACGAAACGCCTCCCATCACGATAAAATTTAAAAAAAATATGCACATGTTGAAGCCAACCGTTTAACGTGGCTTATTTTGACGGTCAGGTGTGTTACATTACTGTCAAAGTTCGGACTGTAACCACTCCGTTTCATTCTAAACCCTCACTTACAATTTCACAATGTTAAAAGGCGGAAATTCCTCGGAGTGAACTTCTTCTCAATTCTTGTGAAAGCGCCAACAGGAAATTCAAGCTCAGTGTCTCTAGAGCACGTTAAAGAAGCCGTCTAAGTGGCTTAGAAATATAATCACTTAAAGAAACCGGTTCAGTGCATGTGGATACCTTACAATGGACAACTTAGGAAAACTGTGGACTAGGTATACAACATTAAGACCCTGAACCGCTCATGGGTCTTAACAGAAAGTATGTTTACAAGAAGGGCTTGTATACCAAAATCAGGCAAGATTAGCAGTTAATTCTTTTGTTTACATCTTTTTGCCATTAATTTGAATATTTCAGAGGATATACTTAGCTAGGATGTTAAATTATTGTTAACTTAACTAAATAAACAAGTTGTCAGTTATTCTATAACACTGTAGGAATGTGTTTTTCAAGCACTTCGATTTTTTTTAAGACGATGCATGCAGGGCATGTTCAATGTAAACATAGGGTATAGTCTTTGTACTGATTTGACAAAAACAGATAAAACGATTTGATGACTGCTGCCGATCAATTATGATCAGTTAGGCATTTTTGGTTTTGGTTTCATTGGGTGTTGTTGCTAATTAAGGTCAAGGACACGGGACAATCACTGCAGTAATTGAATGCACCACAACCCAGGCTTCATGTGATGCCGCTCTCAAATCAATACACTTATCAGGAAAAATAGTATTCATGTTTCAAGATAAAGTCCGGCACAGCCTGTAACATTTTCATTTGAGACTTTCTGAAAACAAAAAAAAATAAACCATATGGCTGGGAATAGTGTATTAAGCTCTGTGACGTCCGTACACGCTGGGATAAATAACATTAAATACATTAATATAATAAATAAATTCAAATCGCCGTTCTCCGGTATGCTGTATTGGTCAATCAACTGGCGTAAATAGAAAAATAAATTGAACAAATGTTACCAAAGTCATTCAAAATTGATATTATTCTAGGAGGTAGTTGACAGTGAATGAAAACGTCTCATCATTATAGGTTTTTGTAGAGTATTTTTTGAAAGAGAAAGCTATTTTTGTCAGAACAAAATTACTTATATGACTTGTCACTGTACGTGGTTAGAGTCATTTCGGGGATATGTGTGACATGGTATTGTCCGACTGATCAGTGATTACCCATGGGGAATAAGTCCCTTTTCTTACAGTAACGTTTACATTTCTTTTTATGATTTAACACCCCAGCTGATGCCTCTATACCTCATCTGCTGGTTTAAAATATTAAGGTTTTTATTGCTTGAGACATAATTTACACAAATTCTAATAGTTATCTATCCGTCAACAATTCTGCGGAAAACCAATATCAGTTTTTCAAATTTAACACAGAAATGCTGGCAACAAGTTGATCTGAATTAACCTTGAAATGGTTTGAACACTATATGTACAATATGCTGCATTGCGTGAGCTGGAGGAAAAACAAGAAGTAACACGAAATTGCTTTCAATATTTATCTTTGTATCAGGAAAGTGAACGTACAGGTAGCTTCCAAGAAACCACGTGATTATAGCAAATAAATGTAGATCATATGGCTGCTGTGATATGGTGTGCCAAAATGCACTTTTATCTATATCCCATTTACTTGAGGATCCTGTTTCTTACCGCACGAAACCGATGCCTTGAATTAGTTGTCAAAAATATAACATCTTTTATTCCGTTTAACCTGTCCTTCATTCTGATGACAGTTCTAATCATTTAACAAGCCATGCAGTTGTTATTAACACACTTCCTGATTCACATCCTGTGTTGATGACCTCATGATAATATTGTAAAATCAAATTATTCCGCCCAATGCTTTATTTTAGGGCTATAGTGTCATGTATCTGTGTGGCTGTTATTTCTGAAATGACTATTTCCGACTTAAGTACCACTGCTGATAAATATAGTAACTTAGATGTTTTCCGTAGATAGAAACCAAACACAGTCGTTTGCTGCTTTAGGGGAACGGTAGATGGCTTTTGGGGTACCTTTATGAACCAAATCTTCTCTGTTGCAGGATTTGCCATGGATATTGTTACGGTCCAAACTGACGGAGGGTTGTTGGAGGGAGTTTTCTTCTGCTTTGGTGCTTTCTGAGCTAAAGAGGAACAGGAAGCCTGTGTGTTTGTGATGTCTTTGTATTGTCCTGTATTTGTCCTGTGATGTTTTTGTTTATTGCCAGTGGTGTCGGAGGTGGTTTCCATCATCCATTGGACTGGCACGCCGTCGTGCGAGTGAAATATCCTTAAGTACGGCGTTAAACCCCAATTAAACAAACAAAGAAACAAAGAAACAAACCAAACTGACGTATAGAGACAGGTTGACACAGATAGTTATCTGTTTTTATATTTCACATTGTTCACCGGAATGCTTCTAACTGACCACTGTTCTTATCCTTGCCTTGAATTTTTCTTAAGCAACTGGAAGTTGATGCTAATAACAATTTCACAGAAGAAAAAAGAGGTATGTTTGTTTTAATGTCGTACTCAAGGGTGTTTCCATGACGACTGGCTGTCCACCTCTTACTCTACCCCAGAGATCCTGATCTTAATATATAGTGAATAGAGTCAGCTAAATTGCTCGGGATCTATCTATCTTTAATATTTAGCATGGAAAACGGACATAGGTAGAGTACAATCAAAATTAGCCAGATCTCTATCAAACTGGGAATAATAAGTCCCTATTATTGGCTCAGATTTTCACAATCAATATGACAGTTTATATAAAATTAATAATACAGAGTCGCTGTGTCTCGCAGTTTAATCAATATTGCCTTCTTAAAATCGACAATACAGACCATAATAAGCGGTTATTCTAGAGTTTATTCTTCCACATTTCGTGTCTGAACATGACACATCAATTGCGCCACAATGACTTTCATAGGAAAGTTGTTTTAAGCCCTTATGTGACTAAACCTCCACTCGTGGGGTTGGGAGTGAGATTCCCGTACACCTGGTGCACTCAGAGCTAAGGCGCAACATGAAGCATATCTGTTTGTGGTGTCGGGGTATTCTGTCTTGTGATTGTCTTCGTTTGTTGCCAGCGGTGTCGAGGTGGTTTCCTTCACCCATTGGTCTGTTACGCCCTCATATAAGTTAAATAACCTTAATCACCGATCTAAATCCTAGTCAAATAAACAAAAACTAAAATTTCCCAGAAAAAAACCTGACAGCGAATAAGCGACTTGAATACGTCCCTACCAGGATTTACATTTCGTTGTTGCGAACGAAAACCTCTTTTACGAATATTGAATTTCATTGCTGAATTCTGTTGCATCCTATTCATTGGCCCTTGAATTTCAGTATCCAAAGGTGTTCGCTGTTACCATGTGCAGTGTGCATAGCTGTGTACTGACGACCACAGATCCGTGTATACCATCTAGGCCCGAATAAAGTCGGAAGTCAATGTCTGTAAACATGTAAATTAATCTGGACGAGCTTGAAGTTGCAGTGTGTCTTAGTTGATCATAGTCATCTGATTGCCAGAGATAGAGGGATTTTTGTAATGGTTTGAATGAATAATGTAACTGTCTCAGTTTACATCTGTAGACTCTATTAGATTTTGAAGTAACCCATTTTAATATTTACAGTAAATTTGATTTGCGTTATGATAACTTTAATTATTGCCTCGATGGAAATACCAGATGGTGGTGAATTATTTCAGTCTTTTATTTTCTTAACATCATTTAATAACATAAAAGTGGAACGGTTTGGAATCCATCCGGTGAATGTTGACGACATTATTAATTATCAATTTATTTTCTGCAATATCTAGACATGAGGTCTATAAAACATTTGATAACATCCCATTTCCTTGGAAAAGATGTCAATATATCGTTTCAAAAAACTTCTGTGTTAAACTGTTCTGGAAGTGCTAGTCTATTATACGATGAGTTGTGTTTTGCGCTCAACATGACTATTCTAAGACACTGAAGCCCGGCGCATGTGCATTAATTATTCAAAATATATATAAGTCGCCACGGGTTCGAATCCTGGTGGAGGCAAGCAAATTTGTCTGTCTTCATTTTAAAAAATATATATAAGCCGCAAAGTAGGACTGGGATTAATTTAGCGAGTTGATACAATTGGAAAGGTATAAAAGCGTTATTTCGAGAAGTCCCATCCATCCAATTTATTCAATAAATCATTTACTTAAGAACACAAACCCGACATTTTTGTCTTCCTGATTGAACAATCTACACATCGGTCCAACATCTTGCAAACAAGTCTCACTATTTGCGGCTTCCAGAAAAACCTTCTACACTGAATTTAACACCTTGAATGCTAAACACACATATAGTTTTTACCAATAGTGGTGCCTCGCGTAAGCCTGCCGCACACGAGTGATTCTTCGTCGGCGAGTAATTGCAAGACATTTTGCGTCGGCGACAGCTTTTGTCGCACACGGGGAGATTCTGAGTCGGCGATTCTTCCAAAGTCAGCCGACATTTATACTACGTGAATAACACTTGGCATGATTCTTTTTAAAATGACTTTCGTTGAGAATTGCATAGCAATTTTAACTTTGATTTTGATCGTTATAGGCACAGGCGACGGAGATAGCTGATTATACGTGCGTTAACATTTTTAAATTTAAATCATGTGACTGTATCTCGGTTACTGATTGGATGTCGGGCGTTTGCCACACAGGAGGAAATAAGTCGGCGACGAGTTATCAAACAAGTTTGATCCCTTGCAAATAGTCGTCGACAGTGTCTAGTCAGTTCGCAAGCCTGCCGCACACGGAGCGATTTCCTTGAGATTTTGAGTCGCCGACGGAGAATCGCTCGTGTGCGGCGGGCTTAATATGATGACTGCACAGTGTCATACACAAGACTGTAGGTAACGTCACTAATTTGATCCATGCACAATGTCTTATGCCTCGCTGCAAGTATCGCCACCAAAATGCTGCTTGAGCAATGTCGTATACCTCACTATAGGTAACGTCACTAAAATGCTGCTTGCGCAATATTTTATACCTCACTGTAGGTAACGTCACTAAAATGTTGCTTGTGTAAAGTCTCCAATCCTACTGTAGGTAACGTCACTAAAATGCTGCTTGTGCAATGTCTGCAATCCTACTGTAGGTAACGTCACTAAAATGATGCTTGTACAATGTCTGCAATCCTACTGTAGGTAACGTCACTAAAATACTGCTTACGCAATGTCTCAACCTAATTGTAGATAACGTCACTAAAATACTGCTTGTCAAATGTTCTATACCTCACAGTAGGAAACGACACCAAAATGCTGCTTGCGACCTGTCTTAAACCTCGCTGTAGGTAACTTCACTGAAATGATGTTTGTGCAATGGCTTATACCTCACTGTAGGTAACGTCACTATTAAATGCTGCTTGCGCAGTGGCTTATACCACTGTAGGTCGCGTCATCAAAATGCTGCTTGCGCAGTACGGTATAAGGCATAACCTATAGTCTTATACCATACTCCAGGATATGTCCGTAAAATGCTGTCTGCACGATGTCCGATAAAATATAAACATAAATGCAGACAAATTAAAATCTTCGCCTACCCATTCAATTGAATTATATGCGAAATGCCTGCATAGGTTTGTCTCATAAGTAATTCCCAGTAGGTTATGTTTATTTACCTACTTTTCAAATCATTCGGCTGTTGCACTTCCTGAGCAATAACAATTGAGTTTAGTTCACACTGTTCCTAGATTAAATAAGGTGGATAACCGGGCAACAACACTTTCAACGTTTGAACAGACTCTGGCTCAGAAAATTGTGTAGGCTGCGACCGGTCTAGGAATCGAACCCGAGGTACCAAATCGCCAGCAGTAGATTAGCCACCTAGACCACTAAGCCACAAACCATTTAGACCTTCTTGACTGGTGGTCAAGGTTACCGACATTTAGCTCGGGCGAAGAAGATATAGCCCGGAGCTGATACAGACGAAAAGCTATTTTTTTTTTAAATAAACTCAGTCAACAAAGAAACTTCACACTCGTTTGGATGTCGATAAGTTGAAAATACAAGAAAAGTGGTTATAAATAATGATTAGATTCCATTTCCTACCCATAAAGGACGGTGTACCATACAAATCATGTTCATAATGTAACCAGTTCCACCGGAAATGCTACGGAAATGTACGAGAGTAAAAATGGTAATATACAACTTGATGAAAGCATGTCAATAGCGTGTATGCCCTCCATGAGCGTTCACAACTGCGACGCAACGTCTCCTCAT
>JAQQZZ010000894.1:0-12034 GCA_030265115.1 Mopalia vespertina
CGCGTTATGCCGTTGATACCTGACATATAACATGGCCAAAAGAAAATGGGGAAGGTAAGACGGCATTTAGGTCTATGGTAGAACCAAGTATAGACATATATAAGTGTCCGGATGTCGTGTGAACATTACATCCGGGTCTGTTAGTAACATTAACTGTATGCAGCACGTGGAAATAAGGCATGAGTTCAGTATATAAGTGCGGGCAGTTGGGAGAGAGCTTTCTGTTGCCCTGGTGCTCTTACAGAAATAAAGGGCAACACGAAGACGGCCTGTTTGTGATGTGTATATATTGCGTCCTGTGATTGTCCCGTTGCCATCGATCTTGATTCTCTCCAGCTGGCACGCTGTTATACTAGTGACATAACCTGAAGTTCGGCGTAACACACCAATCAATCAATCAAAGAAACAGTACATATAAGCAGCAATTTAAAACGCACAGCCACTTTCCTTTGTTTCTGTTTTATTTGTCAAAACGTTGACCTCACTTTCGTCCTTAATACTCCTATCGTTTTGCAGCCATCAATTATCATCAAGCTTAATTCTTACCGCATGTTTCACTATCAATTATAAGTAATTAAATTTCTCTCCCTTTAATGAAAAAAATATTTACAAATCAATTGGGAGTCTAGCTCAACAAGATGCTAATTTAGCGTCCCTGTGTCCGTGTTTTATGTATAGAGAAAATCGCTGTCTTCACTGTTTAATTTCGGAACTCATTCTGCCGTGAGCCTCTGTAGCTCAGTCGGTAATGTGTTGGGGCTGTAACCCAAAAGTCCCGGGTTCGATTCCCGGTCGAGGCAAGCAAATTTTTCTCTCTTCATTTATTCAAAATATATATTCATTTATTTCAGATGATTGAGTTGAAACAAGAGAATCTTAATGCTTTTATTGGGGCATGTATTGATCCTCCGCATATATGTCTACTGTATCAATACTGCAGTAAAGGTAGCTTACAGGTAAGTTTGGTCGGATTTTGTAATACTGCAGTAAAGGTAGCTTACAGGTAAGTTTGGTCGGGTTTTGTAATACAGTAGTAAAGGTAGCTTACAGGTAAGTTTGGTCGGATTTTGTATTCTCGTTTTTGATTAAAATAAGATTTGATAATTCGACTCAAATATAACAATGGCGTCATCTTTTAACAGATAAACGGCAAAAAATGTATCTCTTCCTGATCAGATTTGTATTAACGTTGACGTGAGTTTTACCGTCATTCTGGAGGGTGTTTCACTTATAATGCGTGACATGTAATTCGTGAATTGTTTGTTTGTTTTAATGGGGCTTTACGTCGGACTGATATGTTGACAGATTGTCCACTTCGTACCGTTTCTTGCCAAATTACGGTGGAAAACCGAGAGAAAAACCTCGAAAAATC
Source organism: Mopalia vespertina (assembly GCA_030265115.1). Lineage (NCBI taxonomy): Eukaryota > Metazoa > Mollusca > Polyplacophora > Chitonida > Mopaliidae > Mopalia > Mopalia vespertina. The sequence goes on from JAQQZZ010000894.1 coordinate 1,373, forward strand.
ACTCCCGCGCTTGCCGGAGCCACATCGTGTAACTCACTCGTATACCTGATGGTCGACAGACCGACTCAATCCCGTGAACGGTACATCTAAGTACGATTAGTCAACGCACACGCTATAAAAACCTCTAAGCCATGGCTGCGGGTATAACTCTTTGAAGGCACATCTTTAAGTAGAAGTAAAGAATAAATAAAGTGAGCCTGAGTAGATCATCTTCCCATAACGAGGATCAAAATGCGTATGACGAGACTTTCACATTTCTACCTTGCTTCCATTCGCGTGGAAAACGGGGCAAATTTTTAATTGGACTATTGAAGAAACAAGCAGCTAATCAGAAAGTCGTTTGCAAATCAAAGTTCTCAACAAACAAGCGTGGCGCCACTGTCAATTAACGTGTCTGTGATGATGTCAGGAATCGTTAATTGGACTAAGTTCGTGCGTGTATATAACATGTACCTATAGTTTACTTGTCATCCTGTGTTTAGACCGCCTCCTACTTTTGTAATGGAAGCTCCAATAGTATTGGGTAGTATAAAGAGAGGTCATCCGAAAGTAGCTGTTGTAGACTGTACTTAATTCGGGTTTTTCCGTCTATGAAGGCAAGGTAGGAAAGGAAGAGGGGCTAACTGCGACGATATTCTGTTCTGCCTTGCATCTGGAAGATGGAGTAGACAGTGTGTATAGATAATCGTGTTCTCAGTGTGCGCATAATTTTGTTGCCACACTAGAGACAGTTTGATAAATCACGGTGATAACTCAATGTGATAACTCAATTTGATAACTCAATGTGATAACGCAAGTTGATAACTCACGGTGATAACCCACGGTGATAACTCAAGGTGATAACTCAATTAGTCAAAATGTCAGTTGAAAATACTAATGAAAAATCAAATCAATATGTTTTATGGCTTTTTGCTTTTTTCAGGATATTTTAGAAAACGATGATATAAAACTGGACTGGGTGTTCAAATACTCTCTCATCAGTGACATTGTCAACGTAAGTTATCCACAAAGAAAAACTATGTCGAAGACTTTGATACAAAAACAGTCTTGAGAAACCAACGCCTAAGTCAAAATAGTTTTATTTATGCAGGTGGACCCTTTCAGCACTAGGGTCAACCGTTCCTCATTCACTAGTGCGCTGTTACCTATCCGCTTCGCACTACATGATAAGTAACAACCCTTCCTTATTATGTAATAGAAACCGCTCCTTAATACTGAATAACGTACAATCCTTACTTATATATAATACCACAAATCCTTACTTATCATGTAGTATTAAAACTGAGTCATTGACTTTTTTCTGTCGTGTCCACAGCGCCCTCTATAATTACATTTTTTTCTGTCCTGTCCACAGCGCCCTCTATAATTACATTTTTTTTCCTGTCATGTCCGCAGCGCTACACATTGAAACGTCATTGATGATTAAACTGATTTTCTTTGGACATCCACAGAAAATATATATAACTTTATTAGCGGCTATAACAACATGATTTAGCCGCGGATTTTTTAGAATAGGTAAAGATGTTGTCTTACCTTAATTATCTATATAGTTGGCTTTTGGAAACACTTAAAGAGATATATTTACTGTACACATAATTGCATTTTAGGGAATGGCATATTTACAATCGTCGCCGTTAAAATCACATGGTCATCTTAAAAGCACGAACTGTGTGGTGGACAGTCGATGGCTTTTGAAAATAACGGATTACGGACTAAAAAATGTTTTAGTCGGACAAGCATCAAGAGATGACGAGGGTGAATATGAATTATACAGAGGTGAGTATATGAAAGAGTCCAAAGTTAAGAAATTACCCTTATAACCAATAACATATCACAAGATGGGTTATTCAAAACAAATTGTTAAACAGTTGAAAGATAAGTTTAGGCATCGCTATATTTATAACCATTTTTTATTGTATATGTTAACAAATTTAACCTTTTTAGTAAGCCTCTGATTGGTTTAAATATACATAATCTATCAATGTAAAAATACTAGACTACAGTTTCTGCAAAACTTGGACATCTGTCACTGCGCCAGCTGACCAGTAAAAAACAAGCTAACACGAGGCTGTGGTAAACTCTGAATCAAGCTGACCAAGCTAGAGTTGCATAAATAATGATTTTTATTACAGAATTGTGATGTATCGTCAAAATAGAATATGGTGGATACCAGGATATAAGACCAGCCATTTTGAAAATAGTGAGAACAAGTTAAAAGTAAACTGATTAGTCAACGGAAACCGACATTTGCAACCAGGTTTAGGAAGCGGTTCTGTGATTGGTCAATTTTGCAAACCAATCGACACCGTTGGATGCGCCTTTGCGTCAAACCATAATATTAGTGACAAACAAATGACGAAAAGCCATTTTGATCTGATTTTGTGACACTTGCAACCGGGTTTAGGAAGCAGCTCTGTAATTGGTAAATTTTGCCAACCAATCGACACTGTTGGATTCGCCTTTGCGTCAAACCATATTATTAGTCACAAACAAAAGACAAAAGAGCCATTTTGGTCTGATTTTAATTAGATTGGTAAAACTTTTGACTACATTTTGAAACGATTTCTGTTTGCCATAGAATTCATGAGACGGGCAGTTGAGAGGGACCTTTCTATTGCTCTGGTGCTCTCAGAGAAAAGGAGCAGCCAGGCGCTGTTTGTGATCTGTTCGTATTGTGCGCGGTGGTTGTCCGGATTTCGCCATTGTTTTTTGGGAGTGACATCTGGAACGGTTTACTTCCCATACTGGGCTGACACGCCGTCATAGTAGTGAAATAGACTTAAGTGCGGTGAAAAAAAAAAACAATCAAACACACAAACACACAACATACTGAATTGTTTAAATTGGTGTACCTTAAAAATGTCACTTAATTCTGATAAACAATACTTGCTTCTAGGTATGTTGTGGACGTCTCCTGAATTTCTCCGACAAAACCCGAGACCACCGGCTGGCACACAAACTGGTGACGTGTACAGTTTCGGGATCATTCTGCACGAAATTTGTTACAGAAGTGGAGTTTTTGGATCCGAAAAACTTTCTCCGAGAGGTAGATCTCATTTTGTATCCATCGAGTACCATCTAACTTTTCAACGCAGGCTGCAACTTCCGGATAAACCCGCGACATGACGTTCTTCACAGGAAGTCACGCGGCGGAGCTCTACTCTAGCCACAGTTGCGGGAAAATCAAACTGCTTATAAATGAGTAAAGGTGTAATGTGGGTATATAAAAAATGACAAAATATTTGGATTTAAGAGTATTAATTTTTTTAATTAATTTAAAAATAATTGCATTAATCTGTAGAGGTACAAAATCATCACAATACAATATAGCTTCCAGCTAGAAACAAGTGTCTCTAAACTAATGGGACAATTTTTCGCTTTTCTGAAGGTAAAATGTTGATTTTATGTCAATTTTGTCGTACCGAAGAGCTGAAAATTTTATTTTATATCCTTATATTTTGCGTTTCGTTACAAATATGTTGCGTCGAGCCCTTTATATTGGGCATTGCTTTTACATACTCTGTCCGATATCTTATATTCCCCGTGGTTTAATATTTTACGTTAATTTTGTACCTGGCGGTGATTGATTCTCTAAGTTTGTTATATTTGCTTTAATCTTTTTTTTTTTTTTCCCCAGAAATTATAACAAACGTGCGATACGTGACTGAGCCTCCGTTTCGCCCTAAGCTACAGGAAGCCGAATCAGACGTTGCGGAATACCTAAGGGCTCTCATGTCCTCGTGTTGGGGGGAGGTACCTCAACGGAGACCAGACTTTACCGCTATCAAGAGAACTCTGAAAAATCACAACAAGGGAAAGTATGTGTTTTAATGTGTAGTAGCTCTCTGGTTATTGTTATAATTTCTTTACTTGTCAATTGGACGGAAGTATCGAAGTAAGGTGAAAAATGTGGAGCGTCATCATCGTGACGGAGGTCGGGCAATTTTTTTTTTTTTAAATTTTCTTTTTTTAATTTTCTGCCACTTAACATCAGGCCATGACAGAGAAACACGGCACAAGTCATTAGCGTATTGCGTTGTTCTTATTGAGTTACATGCTGTTAAATCAGCCAACAAAATCGTCTTTTAAATTCGGAGACAAATCTAACCCGCAAGCTTTAGGCCTTGGCTTACATCATTCAGTGGAAATGGACACACCAAAATCTTAAATAACCAACCAACCAACCTATAGACAATCTTACGTTGCCTTGATCGCGATTGACAATAATTTTTATATCTTCTAGAAGGTGAATATTAACAAAATGGCAGTCATTTTGGGATTGCACTTTCTTAGCTTGGACAGAGTTGATATAGTTCTGAAAATTTACAAAGCAGAAACCCGTTCGGGAATCGAACCCACAACCCTCAGAATAAGGCAGCAAAATCACCAACAGTAAATGCCGGCCACCAAGACCACTCATCCAACCGACTTAACCGTGCTTCTATAATTTGATGGAATTAAGAAAGCGCAGTAGATCAAAGTCATAACTAAGAAATGATAAGATATTTCGGTTTACTAAAGCACCATCCAGGATTCATCAGGAATAAAGGACCAGTCAGGTAGAGGTTATATATATAGAACATGTCAAACAAAACAATATGCTTTCTTGCCCTATATTTAGAGGACGTATTATTGTAAAGTAAACTTTAAAAAGATAGGTCTTTGTTGGCTTTTAATCCATGTATGGTTAAGTTGATGTTTGATCTTTTGTGTTGCTAGGGCTTTTCTCAGCAGGAGGTCTGACCATGTTTAGAACTGTCAATAACAATAGTGTTTTCAAGGATTAAACTTTGAATGTAAAGGGAATAACCTATATTGTACAATGCTGAGAGTAGATTAAGTATATAACGAACACAATTTATAGACTCACAGTTTTGTGAATGTGGAAATATCTCGCAATTGATATTGGTACTATATGCTCTCGAATCATGTAAGCTTAATATATCTCTATTTTTTCAGCGACCTGGGCAGACAAATTTATATACAATGTAACTTTTGTTTTCAACAGGGATCCCATTTTTCTCAATAATAAAGCTTTGTTATTTAGTTTTCTGGTTTCTATTTATCTCCTCATTTTTCCTACACTCTTAGAAGTAATAGTTCTTTGAGGGTTCTTTAGAAAAGAGGATGGTTCAAAATGGAACCATAAGGACAAAAACGGTTATTTGATATAATGAATAAGATAGGGAGACATACGTGGTATACTTGCTGTTAGGGTTCCATACAGAACCATAAAGAGTTCCTTCAGAGCCATAACTGAAGAACCTTAAAGGGTTCCATTAGAGCCATATTTTTTTAAGAGTGTAGGCCTATATATGTTAAGTTAATATAGATTTTAGGGGAGTCACAATCCGTTTCTTTGTGCAGTTTTTTTAGTTAAACATTTGTCGATAATCCTTTTGGTTAATAAATGTATTACATCAGCGACATAGAAGTTGGAATAATGGGGTTTAAGAGAGCAGATGCTACCGGCCTTTTGATTGGCTTAAATAAAATGAATTAACCAACCAATACTACAACATTGAATGGGGTTAAATTTCTAAGCATTTTGTCAACTAGCTCCTACATTTCGACCAAAATATATAGCATTGAAACGAAAAATTATATATTTTGTATCTCCACTTTTGTTGAAAACAGGAAGTAGTGTTCCTAACGCTGTTGGAGCATGCGCTCGGTGTAAGCTGTTTTGTTTTACTGCTTTAGGATGTATTGACATTTGTGCGAGATTTCTTGATATGTGTGGAACTCGTTATGGCTCTGCCTCATAACAACTGTTCCTTGTATTTTTCCCTACCTTTTTATATCAAAGAACCTTTTTCGTCGTTATGGTTTCATGTAGAACAATCCTCTTTTCTGAAGAACCATTAGTTCTGAGCGTGTACCTGTAAAAAAAAAGTATACACAATTTAAATTCACATTGATAGTAGGCCTATATGAAGGAAAACCCAGGCAATAAGTGTGCAGTTATTATGAGCAGGATAGAAATTGGTTATGTGTTTCTTAGCCAAGGTGTGCATGATCAAGCTCAGAGCTCAGACATTGATGTACTTTTTAACAGACGTGCGTAATTATACTATCTAAGCACGAATGGTTTAGCACCCCAGGCGCTAGTATCAGGGACATGATATAAATTGCGTGTATAAATACTGAATCAAATCCTGAAAATTACATGATAGAAGTTTATTCTGGTAAATTGTGTTGTGCTTTGGTGATGGATAACGAATACTAAGGACAATTCTATTTGAAGTTCAACACGTGTGTTTAAAAGCTTTCAATCGGACGAAATACCATCATATCTAGCCAAGAGTTTTATTTCGAGCTACTTTGCATTACAACCATTGAAGGCATATAATCGGACTCGGATTCCAAACGATTGATTGGATGCGTGGGAACTTCTGTGCAACCAATCTGATTTTGTGTAACGGGAGGATTCTGCTAGTATAAATGACAGCGATAATCAATAATGAAAGTAGGTGATGCGTTGTCGAAAACAGATATGTTCGGGGTATTCAACCAACTCAATGAGAGGATTGAATATGTACCCACCCCTCCAGACACCAACTCTCCACATATGCGCCTATAGTGCTTTACAAATTGTCAAAACTTGAGTATAACATTCAACATAGATTATCAGCGCTTTAACTCGAAACTTGGTCGTCATTTTATTGGCTTTTATCTCACTCATTGTAAGTGTTTTTGTTTTGTTTTTTATTCTTTTTTGTTTTTTAGTAAAGGTAACATAATGGATAATATGTTAAAAATGATGGAGAGGTACGCTAATAATCTAGAGGACTTGGTGGAGCAAAGAACACAGGAGTTGGTTCAAGAGAAACGAAAGACGGACAAATTACTCTACAGGCTTTTACCACCGTGAGTCCAAAACTTTTCACAGTTTAATCATAAATTTATTTGCATGGTTTGTTACGCGGACTTTCACACATACGATTGACTGTGATACCTGTGTTCAGAGCGAAGACAAGGGGCGAGCAACTCGATTCCTACAAGACACTGATCACAGTCCGACGCATGGTCAATCGTTTTCTCCTGAGAGTTTTTATAGTGGACGAGACCATGGAGCTATAAAGATTATTATATTATAGCTCCATGACGAGACTAAGACAACTCTCGTACGCCTTGCCAGGCCATCGCGCATTAATTTCCGCCAATATTTGGAACGACATTTGTCACGGATCAGCAAATGAAAGAAATTAAAAGCAAGATGGCCCGGGTGTTTGAGTTAGAGGTAATGCCTTGACGTAATAAGCAGAATCGATTCTATTTTTCATGACGTATGTATGGTACGGATGCTTCTCGGAGAGAAGATGACAGCGGATTTGAAGTTGAGAACCAAATGGTTGAACGGATCTATCACAAATCGTTCTAGACGTTTCGCACCAAATTGTCGTGCTGACACAAATGCCGTCCACGCTGATGGTCATATAGCATCTGGGCGTGCATAGCGTTGGGAATAGTTTGTGCAACGTCTCCCAGGATCCATGTTGACTAACGTAGGCGTTAGTGCGACGGGTTTTTTTTAAACCAAAGGATATTTGTTCGTGTGGGTCGTATTAATGAGGTGCGTTCGCTTGATCGCGTTATCTTTTACTTGCATATTACAAGATGGTGCTGTACTGCCTGAGTTTCTATAAAGCTCACCAGGGAGGACAAACCTTTATGTTATAACTTTCAGAGTAAATTCATCTAAACTATAATAAAAGGACCGTACCTTCCCCGTATATACTGATCGTCATGTTTGGCCTACTAAGATCAACTTAAAGGAATCGTCCTTGGTGACACGGTCAACATCTGAAAAATTATTTTAAAAGTACAAAATACAAAGTTGTATATAGAGGGTCAGACTTGAACATGATGTGTCCACCCTTCTTGGTGACGGATGGTCATCTTTAAATGTCATGGAAAACTACTTTGTCACAAAATAAAATCAACCCCAACCGGTTTTATTGTCAAATCATAGACATAGGCTTTGGTTCAACCAATGGGAATATGATTAACACTAAACTCAACAGAAAAATGAATGTGTGTACAAATATTTGAAAAGCCATGTCTCTAAAGTTTTCTTTATACTTAGGCCGTATGCCAGATCCCCATATCTAATTGAATTTATTCTGTTATAGAGGGAATAATGTCCTTGTGCATGTAACTGTATAAAATCCTCTGTAAATAAATAATGCTTTACAATTACAATAAAGTGTTTTCTTTTACTAATTAATTTCAGTCTTGTTGCGGAGAAGTTAAAGAAAGGGGCGACAGTTGATCCGGAATTATTTGACAATGTAACAATTTATTTCTCGGACATTGTTGGTTTTACTAACATATCAGCTCAGAGCACGCCGATGCAAGTGGTCGACCTGTTGAATCAGCTTTACACACTATTTGATGACATCATCGCATTGCATGACGTTTATAAGGTAAGTAATATGGTAAATTTCTACAGATTTGCAGAGATGAAAATGTAAATTATTCATTTCCATTCAAATGAACCAACAATATAAAACACTAACTGTAGATCAGGCCGTAACTGCCTTAGAGTCATTTTATTAAAACCGTCGCCGTCTTACCTCCATCCCTGTTGGTCATGAACCATAACCATTTTGAAGGTAGTGATATTTGGTAAAACGGCGTAAATAGTACGGTCGTAGTCAGACAAATTACAGCTGTATAAATACACCGGGAGTATGCTGATGTCATGTCAAAGCTAGATGGTACTTGATGGTTACAAAATGTGTTATAGGCATATATTAATTGTTTACCAATCTCTGTAACATTGATTAAATATGTCTGGAGAGCCTTCCAGAATTTTGTTTTTACCTTTGGTTTGGCTAGATATTTTGTTGTCAAAAGAAACCAACAATTGTTGAAGGGAAATCTACAAATTTCGTTCTATTTTTGTGAAAGACAATAACCCACGCTGCTTTACAACCGAGTAGGCATAGCTGTTAATTAGTTAACTTAAAATCCGGAAGTGACATATGTTTTGAGAGGCCGGCGATAGCGGTGGATCAATTTCCAACTTTCACCACGGGTTGAGATAGGCGGGACGTTGGGCTAATACGGAGGAATTATACCTATTCATTGTGCAACGCAAACACGTGTTTTTGTTGACAAAGTATTGTGAAGTCACTGTGATGCGACAAGTATCACTGCGCGCTGAAAGCTGGTTTACCAAATATCGGAAGCCACGCAAGATGGCTCGGTGATACCTTGGAGCTGGAATTTCCGCAGGTAGGTCTGCGAATAACGTTCAGAATGCATTGTTTTCGTGTACACGAAATGAATTGAAGTAAAAGACAATATATAACTTTATTTATTAATTTTAAATATGACATTTGTATATATATACTTTTATAATATTACCTTTGAATATTGTATTCTATTTCTTTACATTCATGATTATATATGTTCCAAAGGGCCCCTTTTGAATTCAGTGTTATGCTGAAAGAGCTACCCTGTTTAAATAAAAGTATTTTGACTTTGACTTTGGCTTTAATTTAACTTCAAATTCAAAACACAACGATACTCGCTAATGCTTCAGCAGAAAAGGTTGAAAAACGAAATGATGCCACCGCGACAGAAGGGACAATATTGAAAGAAGAACAGATAATATATAGCTCTACATAGACATGTAGGGCCATGCCTGTGCTACAGCCAGCCTAGTGGAACATTCATCAACTTCGATCAGAATCATATGTAGTGGCCATATTTTAGCGAAATAGCAAAATGCACAGATATGAATTTTATACTACTAAAAAGTGCACTTTGAATGTAGATCCTGACATCGCGACAGCATTCGTAAGTTATCTGATCAAAGAAAAAGTAACTAGACCATTACACAAGTCTTTCCCAAGCCCGAACATCCCTCGGCCATTTCCGTACCGTAAATAATCTCGGGCAATACATGGGTCATTTTATATGGCCCACTTATCCACGTGTTTAGTGTTTATGTCTGAAAGCTATTCTTGTGTTGATTTGATGACGTCATTGGAGCTACATTAAGATTAAATTACTTACAGAGGACAAAATTTGCATTATTTACAACAAGTCATATATGAGAAAGGAACGGTGTTTTGTTCAAATGTGATATTATCCAAGAAACTGGCTTGCTTGGCATGTTTTTTTTTATGGTATAAAACCGCGGAGTACTTTGGTTTTATGCGCACAAAACATCCGACGGTTAACATAACACGTTTTCGTGAAATATTATTGCTTCCATTCACCTCTGAGATAACTGTACCGGTAGGCTACGGAAAGTGTCGAAGGATATTCCTGCATGAAGTCTATCCACGTCGGAAAATCCTTTGATACTTTCCGTACCGGTACAGTTATTTCCGGTACGGAAATGTCCGAGGGATGTTCCGACTATCCAAACACCTTCTATATATTTGGTTTATACGACCGTCGTATACTTGTATTAATTGGAATTGGCGGCTATAACCTAATTAAAGTACGCTAAAGTTTGTTTTAGCCTAGGCCTTGGTGTATACATAATTAACGAACACCGTGTGACGTAATTCTGCCGTAACGTCTGCAGTATATTGGAATACTGACTCGTCACAATCCAGCGTAACAAACATACTTCGCAGCCATTGCGTCGTTCGTCAACGTCATAATCACATGACGTCAACTATTGTTCTCCAAACGAAG
>JAQQZZ010000905.1:0-12033 GCA_030265115.1 Mopalia vespertina
GATTTATATAATAATGTAATGGTGGATCCCCTGGGGGTATGTGTGGCTTCGTTTTCGAAAACGCAGATAATTGCTTCCTACAATGTCCAAAATTTACTCTATTGAGACTTAGACTATTTGAGGAAATACGAATGCGCGTCTAGAATGAAGATGTAAGTACATCGTTATTTCTTTATGGTTCCAGCGAAATATCCATTACCAAAAATGCGACATTGTTAATGCAACATGAAAGTTTATCCAGTCCTCCAAACGATTCATTTAAAATGTTTACACACGCTTGCGGACCGACAACTTGCTGGTTGCATGCCGACTGACCACCTATGATCGTGATCATTTATTGATCAGATCATGAGTAATAAGAATGTATTGTATGTATGCGATTTAGTTGCTCCAATTATAAAGCTATTACATGGGTATATTGTTTATAATGTGAATAGATTTATTATTAATAATAATATAAACCATGCATTATGTTATTCTGTTTCATTATAGAATTCTTCACATTTCTAACTGAATAACAGCTACCAAAAATATATCAATTATCGATTCAATTGTAATTTCTAATTTATACTTAGTAACTACTTAATGGACAGTGCTGACCGAACCAAGATTTTAAGTTTATTTTTTTTTTTTACATATTATTCTACGAATGAAATGTACACGAAACAAGCCATGTGGCTTACGGTGCACAGTTTGATAAAAATAAAGTTTATATAAAAAAAGAAAAAGAAAAAAAGAAGGGAGTTGCAGGCGGTCCTCTGACGTAAAAAACGATCCAGATTTGTAGCCGTTTTAGTTACGTCACAATGTGTGATTGAGTATGACGTCATTGAAAAGCGACATTATCTCGATTGTTGTGACGTCAGAGAACCGTCTTTCCAATATAAACTTACCTCCCTTGGCGACAATGAAACTCCCATTGTACAGAGTGTTAAGGCTAAAGAAAGTAAATAAGAAATGTGTTAAAGAAGACGGCTTTGCTCAAAAGCATTTCTGCTTCACTGAAAGTTAAGAGAAAATGTCTGGACATTGAACGGAAATTAGACTTCTGTGAAGCGAAGAAAACAGCAGGGATAGTCTGGTATCTTACATTTCCGAAGAGCTAGACAGGATTAATCGATAATCAGGTATCCTTGAAAATAACTGGAAGATTTGTTATCTTGATTAAGGCTGATATAACTAAATCTAAGTAAGGTACATCCAAAGACAAGGTGTGATTGACACATAACAGACTTAAACAATGATTTGTTATTCACTTAAACATACGTTTCCAAGTAAAAATCCAAAAAATCGCTTTAATATTGTTTAAGATCGCCTGTAAGTCTACATGTGGTGTTAATAAAGCACGTGTATAGGATCATCTTGATAACAGCTTAAACAGGTGTTACGGTCCGTATGTTTAATCTTAGTGTAGCTTACCCAGGTTGAATATATGTTTGAAAAAGCACGATTATATGTAATCACAATTACAGTTAATTGTAAACAATTGTTTTGCGGGAATAACGTCCTGAGATGATATGTTTTCTCCCAAAATAATTAGGTTAATATGCTGTGCTCAATTGTTAGTGTATTTGGTTCTTATTCTGATAGGATATATTATTTTACATATATTTTTAAAAAGAAATCAAACTGGCACATGTGTGTTTAATAAGTAAACCCAATGAATTAAATCCCTTTCTAGATTACCTCCCAGAGATAAGTTTCTAAATAGATCTTAATTTCGAGTTGTTATGGATAACCTGCAGACATCTGGAGAGAAGGTAATGACCTTTTACATGGTATATAAATTATTGATATCTTAAGCAACAAGATATTCGATACGGGTAGGGAATAAATCAGCCTACAAATGAGTATTTCAGAGATATAGAGATTAACCAGTAAATATATCCAGTAAAGAGAATGAGTGTTACAGCTTATCTGATAGAGAGGGAAGTTTCACATTAACCAGTAGGTCCTTTACATTTTTGTTTCTCTTGTATGATATAATGGGTCTTTGTGAGAGGGGAGAAGAAATTTTAAGTACAACATTTTGATATTCCTGTATAAGGAATATTGCCTCTATTCCGAAAGTTTTTTTGCCACGAACATATTGTTTCAGACACTTCATACAAATTATGGGGTATCTGAATCCCTATTCATACTGTCTACCACATAATAAACATTTCTAGTTTATTGCCCAACAAACGAGGCCTTATCTTATTTAGCTTGCATCTCTCCTTCATACACGAAGCTTTGCGTATGGATGTCCCTTTTACACAGCAAGAAACAGGACTGAAGCGAAATGATGCTGGTGCACAATACATATCTACATTTGAACTAGAGGAGGGAATTGTAAGAACAATATAGACGAAGTTCGTCTAGACATACAAATGTAGGCTGATGCAAAAAACTGTGAAAATTAAAAAGTTAAAGGGATAGACACTATAATTTACAAGTATAGGCTAAGTGAATGAGTCGGTATTTGTGAGTATTTGAATGTTTGCGACACTTCCATACAAATTGCGATAGCAAAATAAATTCGAAAAGCTGTTACCTTCAAAGATAATTGTCCGCGCCGCCATTTGCGACCGAAGGGCTCTTCGGAAAAAATGCGAAAAATGTATGGCTGTTTTGTTGTGGTAGACGGGGTCACGTGCACTGAGTAGCCATGTGTTTTTCATTATGGTAACTCAACCAGACATACGCAGCAATGTGGTTAGCTGATTGGTAAAACGGCACACACCTCCAGTCACCATTGTTAAAATGTCTGCCCCCATAGTATTTTCACGTTGTAATGGACTAGCTTACTTTCGATAGTGAATAAGAATTGTAAAAACAAATCGAAAATTACAAAGTTTGCATTGTTTGATTGCAAATTTCATGCTCTATTCAATGCTTAGCTTCGTTTCTTAAGTTAACCATCCCTTTAAGAAAATAATTACATGGTGTCTGATGAGGTAAGATAATCCTTGTAGTCCGACTCCGAAGAACCGTTAAAGGTTCTAAGTAGAACCATTTTTTCTTAGAGTGTACATGGTGTCTAAGGAAGGTAAGATAATCCTTTTAGTCCGACCATCCAAACAACTCTGTGAGAAGACTATATGTATTAAAGTAAACCAAAGCAGTTATTGAAGGAGGTACCATTAAACAGGTACTGTCAATTTAGATCAGACATGTATAGTCTAGACAGAAGGTTGTGTAGAGCACCTGAGTGTGTTACCCTACATTACGTCACATACATACACATACACGAATACATAAAATACAAGTCAACATATATACAGGGCGAAAAGAGAAAACTATACGAATCTATTAAGTGAGGAGGAAGTGGTTTAGGGATGTTTAGAACAATGATTGTGATGTGATTTATTTACTTGTGAATGGTAGCTTGTTCCACTGTCGAGTACCAATGGTTCCTAAGTTGCGGCGAGACAGTTTTGTCGAAATTGAAACAATGGAATCCTACAATCGCTAATATTTGAGCTGTACACGATAGATTACCAAACTTTAATAGTGATATGTAAATCGCCTGGTTATTCCTAATTAAAACGCAATGAGTTGTGGGCTATTGTAAAAACTCCCGTAATCGTTGTTGTAACAGGTGGGAAGAAAACAACTTAAACATTACGAGTCTTAGCGGAGTTGAGAATTTGTAACAAAGCGGTACATCCATCCATGTAAATCAGGTATGCCTGGTGGTTTCTCTGAAACTTTAACCGGAACATTGGACACGCTGTCAGACAAATATGTGATTTCGAAGAATCTTGTATTCACTAATACTTTGACCAAGAACCGTATGATGTAAGGCCTATTTGTGTGGGTGTTAAAGGAGATTAATGTAGAGTTTTATGTCAGGCAGATCTATAGACCAGGTTCATTTCGAGGAGCGGCAACAATAAGCCGATCTAGTCTGTATCCAATCTGGGATACATTATTATACGGTATACCAGATCCAATTAGTCTATGAAGCGGCTAACTGTTGTCTTTCAAATGTCAAATTTATTGGATGACGAGGCAGAACGATAGTGTGTTAGTTTAATGTGTACCCTTTTCAAACTGTCACAGAAACAGTCACACAGGATTAGTTCTGGCTAAGAATAACGGAAATTACCGGAAACGACATCCTGGGCGAGGTAACTAATGGACTGCACATTTTTAAACAACTTTTCTGACCTTAAAAATATTCGGTCAGGACTAATAATAACTGTTACAAAGACGTTTTAAAAAAAATGGCCTGTAACTAAAGTAAGGTACGTTGAACTATAACGATTTTAGACTGTAGCTCTCACAACATACAACGAGTTATTATGGAAACATTTTGGTCATACCTTTATAATAGTCTCCAAGACTTGAACACAAACTTGCTAAATATCCATTGACCGTTGAACACTCAAAAGCATATACTTTTATAAAAATAGTGGTTATAGTGTAGTTTTAATGATTTGGTGAGTTTATACACATCGAACGTAAGGCACATGTCCAGTAAAGTCGGATTTAAAAAAAATCTTTATCATGAATAGGCTCATTTGTCATGTTTCATTACAGAGATCTGTTTTAAATACAGAGTGAGCATGCGTGTGAGAACCGGAAATAGTCCTCATGGCAACCAGAAAAAAGAAGACAATTTGCCACAGAGGGATATGATGTCTTCTAGAAATGTAGGGGATGCCTTTCCCTTATTAAGATATCCATGAAAGTCGCTAACTTCTCCCTTAAAACATTCATTGACTATTATCTGATAATGTTAGGCTGTAAGCTTCTCCATCTAAGAGTGTATAACACGTAAGCATCACTACGCCCATTGGGTGTAACATGGAAGGACGCTTGGGAACTATCTCGACTTTTGCTCCATACATTAATTTATGTCAGTTGTCTATTCAGACATTTACAGTTGATTATGTGAATACATTTATCTTATACACTGATCAGAATAGTGAAATGAAACTCAGTTAGTTCGGACGTTTATATCATCGGTAACATAGGGGATTCGTTGCACATCTATGGGAAAAGAAGAAACATCGACAGACTGAGCACAAAACTAATGGGTTCAGAGCCGAATTAATTTGGTTGTCGATTTTGGGCAGCAGGTTTTACACAAACTCCTACGTTTTGATTCGACTGAGCTGAAAAGCCTTTTTGATGCCGGCCTATAGGTTATTATGTTTATCACCAATCAGATCGACCAACGGCTGAAGCGGAAGAAATTTGCTTCTTAAAGAAAATTGGATTTCAGATAACAGTATATTTATTATCTCATAAAATAACGGAAGACACTTAAGTGTTACATGAATTAATCTGAACTTAAGAAGCGGAAAGTCTTAGACTGAGTTGTAAAACCATTAATCTAGTCGTTATTTATAGCTTCAAAGTAGCATGCTTTTAAACCTTAATGGAAGTCAGTACAATGCTGGGTTTAATGTGAATGCAACCATAATAAAAGTTGTAGGAACAAACAACGGACATTTGTCTAGTCTGAGGAAACCGCCATATGTAAGATGCCCTATGTATCTGAAGTTTGTCAGACATTGTCAGGCCCTAAGGTTTCTCTTTTGGAATAAAATACGACATTTTGCATGTAGATAAACAATTATAACAAGTGCAATATCGTCAATTGAGAATTTCCTGGAGCGAGATATTCCTCAACCAGGAGAGGGGTAATACATAGTGAATAGACTATACATCAGTTGTTTGAACGAAAAGATGGGCCTGTACGAGAGGTTCAGAAAAAGAAGTAACAACAAAGAAATTTTGTAGCGGACAAAGTTGTTTATTAAAAGAAGGTTATTAACAGAGATTGCTGCCCAAAGTGAAGATGATTCTGTAAGTTCAGATGATGGAACAACAGCCATAACTCCGCCACTAAAAGGGACACAGACAGTATGCAGAACAAATGGAATGATATCATCTGTAACGGTATTTGTAACAAAAACTAATGTGTTTCTGTTATAAGCCTGTGTAACAAATAGAGTAGTTTTGGTCAGTTAACAAGGTAGTGCCTGAAGTATTGTTTACTGGAGCATTTGTTAGTGGGAGGATTGTTTATGATTTGAAAACGTGACCAATATGTGATTAAATATAACCAGAGCTATTGTCTGTTGAAAATAGTTATTACTCTACAACTCTTAGAAATAATGGTTCTTCGAGGGTTCTTTAGAACAGATGATGGTTCTATATGGTTCCCTAACGACAAATGGTTCTTTGATATAATTAAGAAGAAGGGCAGAAATACTTGGAACAGATGGCTAGAGAATTCCATGCAGAGCAATAAAGGGTTCCACCAGAGCCTTATTTTTCTAAGAGTGTACCCTAAAGTTTGCTACAATAGAGTAATTGTTAACAGTGGCTTAATCACCAAGATAAAACTCGTAATCCGATCTATCTTTTGTTAACTCCTGTATAGGGAGGTGATCACTCTTTACTTATTAACGCTTAACTTGACCAGCCAGCGAGCAATGTTCATATTAAAAGAACGGGATAAATGTTTACCGTCTTTAGATATTCTAGTTCAGGTTTACGAAGAAGGCTCTCCTCCAATTCTACCCCACCCCCTCTTTTTAAGGGGACTGCAATTTAGCGTTCAGTCTGGAAGAGGATTAAGAGTATCTCCATCAGCTTATATTATGAATGTTAACCAACTGATTCTGTCGGTGATCCCATAAGGCGCAATAATCCCTTTTAATTAGCAGTATTTGCGATTTGAATTAGACACTAAAAATAGACACATTTATGTAATTGTTGATTATACTTCAAAGATATCGGTAAAATATTTAGCTTTTCTTAATCACAGATTTTCATTTAAAAGCACAATCTAAGTATGCTACACTCTTAGAGATAATGGTTCTATGAGGGTTCTTTACAACAGATGGAATCAACTGTATGGAACCACAACGGCAAAAAAGGTTACTTAGAAAAGATGGAACCATCTATATGGAACCATTTCGACAGAAACGATTCTTTGATATGCTAAGAAAGGGAGAAATACTGAGAGCAGTTGCTGTGAGGGTTCCATACAGAACCATAATCGGTTTCACTCACTGATCATGACTGCAAAATCTAAAGGGTTCCATTGGAGTCATATTTGTCTATGTATGCTAGCCATGAAGAGTTATCGGAAACAGAATGGGGTTTAGCCAACCAGCAACTCATAAAGACTTTTGGCAATTCTATTTGAACTCTGGTAATTGCAAGCAAAGTTTCGAAAGATTCAACATTCCTGGACGTTGGCGACGACCTTCGTCTCACTGCTGGGAGGCATTCTCCGCAGACTGGAGACCAGACACGTACATGATAAATATTACTAAATCAGGGGTAACTAGTATAACGTATGTTTAACCGGATTTTGACTGTAGAATGTATATTTTAAAAACATTTTGAGTCTGTTTCAACTACTTTATCGAAGTGTTGAACACTCGGCTGTGGTTATACAAATTTGTTCGGATTCACCATTGGCTTTATTATCATTCTAGGTAAAACAGATGACGTTAAAGATTACACGTCGGTTGACTGCCTGTACATGACAAGTAACGCGAGAAAGTGCGGTAAGAAACAATCGTGCATCTAACTCGTATGAAAGCACTCTTGCCAGACACGTTATACAGTATTGTATGGATTGCCTGTTATTGATAAAGAGATAAAGATATTATTTTCCTGCAACCAAAGATGCATAATTGAACTGTTTATATAAATTCATCACTGTTCCATTATGTAGTTGGTGATATTAACTGTATATACATGTGTATGCAGATAATATATCTTACTTCTCTTTATTTACCTTGCATAAGAAGTTTAGCAACTTAATTTCTTTTAATATACGTCTTTAAAAATGTATTGAAAACTGTAAAGGCCCTGTGTGTAAAGATAAACTCTGTTATCTACAATGTACAGTTTCAAAATCGTTTTGTTTTTTTAATATACTCGTATTTATTCTCATCTTTGTGTACATACAAGATTATACTATATAGAATAAAATGACGAATTGAACACGAAAATTGTGTTCTTGGTTCTGAGGAAAATGAAACACACTGATGGATGTGTTTGTTTGTTTGATTGGGGTTTAATGTTGTGTTCAAGGATATATGTATTTCACTTATATGACGACATATGTCAACTTTACACTGTTTCTTGCCATACTACGGTGGAAAACCAGTAGACAACCTCGAAAAAACCACACCCGTGGTTGCCGGAGCCACATCGTGTGACTCACTCATATACCTGATTGTCGACAGACAGACTCGATACCGTGAACGGTACATCGAATTAGGAGTAGTAAGCATACGTACTTACCACTAAGCCTCTGCCGTGGGCCCCAAAACACGGATGGAAATACATAGAATGGTAAAGTAGCGAGTATGCTAACGTTAGGAAAGCCTCACCCTATTGCCGTTTTTACTTTGGTATTAGAACATCAGACAAAAATATTCGTGGGTTAAACATAATTTATCTGTTTATGCGGAGCAGATGTAAGCTGAAGACTTATATTTCTTTTTTGTAACACAGCAACAATCTTAGCAATTTAAAAAATATATTTGGTATTAAATTAAGTATAAATTTGAGTGTTGTAAAGCAAACAGATTAGGTGTTATTTACAGAAAAAAATTGGTAAATAACATATTAGCTTTCGAATGGTTAAGCCAGAAGTAGCTTCGTGAGGTACGTTGGTTTCTCCCGGCTTCTTTCCAGGCCACTAAGCACTCACAGTAGAGGTAAGAAAGACAAGCCCTGTGGTAAGTCGTATGTTATCACACCGGATCCACTCGAGTGTTTATGGGAGACGGTTCATGGCTATTGACGTGTCCACTCCTTCAAACCACTCTGAGCTCTTTGAGCCACACGATACCAGCTAATAGGTAAGAGCAATAGAATGGTCGGATCGGATTGACCTGGTATTCGAGACAAATCCCTGCTTACAGATCTGATGGACAAACTGTTAGTTAACTGTACAGTAAACACTGGACTCCAATTTCCGTTTGTTATTAGACGGCATACATTTTCTGAGACATCCGTAGTCGTTCAATTCATACTGTTTTTATGTACTCTTCCACTGATTGAGAATATTTATCTTTCAAAATCTTACATTCAAAGAACTAAATTAGGATGTTTCACAGTTTGTTAAAAAATATACA
This sequence comes from Mopalia vespertina, assembly GCA_030265115.1. Lineage (NCBI taxonomy): Eukaryota > Metazoa > Mollusca > Polyplacophora > Chitonida > Mopaliidae > Mopalia > Mopalia vespertina. The sequence goes on from JAQQZZ010000905.1 coordinate 9,102, forward strand.
GGTGTTAATGTCAGAAATGTTTGAAACTCTGCTCTTAGATGTGGAGAAAAAATGTACAAATATTTTTTCTTTCAATTCGCAGATTGTAGAGTTCTGATACATAATCAGAATTGTGTCATCCGTTTGACGTACTTCTTAACAGGTCAATATCAAATATCATGCCACTTTCTCTTACATTAGTGTTTACACGCCCCATTTGTTATTGACTCATTACAACAGGTGAGTCCAGACGACTCCTAGACACCGCAAGCTCTGGAATGATACATACCGGTATCTATGTCAAGTTGATTAAAACCTTCAGCTCACGGCTATTCACAAGACAAAACTCTTATGATCTCATTTGGTGAAGGTCATTTCCCCGCCAAACAACATCAAATACATTTAACTTTATGACTCGTCACCTAGACCACCAAGTTAAGCACAAGAATCTATGCCCTTGAAGACAATTGGATTTCAGATAGCGCTACATTCTCTCATAAACCGTCGGGGACACTTGACCCAAGGAGAGCCATCCACAGTAAAGAGCCTTAGTGAGGACACTATACGGTGGGCGGGGAATCTAAAGAGGACAAATTACTTCTGACCTGAATTCATTGACTTAGATCCTAGGCGATCGTTAATGTTCTTTTCAGACTTATAGGTGTAGGAGGGCCCCTAGGTTAACAATGGCGCCATGCATCGAAACAAGAGCCTTATCAGTCAAAGTTTGGTTTCATTATTTATATGGCATATTAATTAAAGCTTAACCATATCCAAAAAAAACAAAGAAAAACATTCAAACCTTCAACGGAATGCAACATTTTTTCATAAAAACGCCTTCAAATATGTGCTTAAGCATAGCCTCTTTAACACCTACTGTATAATGGGTGTAGTATTACAATGTTGATTTAGAAATGTTCATTAAAATGAACCGTAGAGGCACTATGCATGTGCTGCTGTATTCATATAGCATCCAGGCTGTTGAACTGTCCAGTCTTCCTAATCTATCTTAGAAGGACTTGACAGTGTGTTTTCATTGTCCATCGCCTCAACCATTAACTTAAACATCAACCACTTTGTCCTCAAAGCAAATGGATTTTCGACAGCGCTGTTTTTATTATCTCATAGAATGTTGAATACTTTAGCCGTAAGGCAGACATCAAAGAAACCTTTGAACTAAATCTTAGCGATAGACTGCTCTTAAAGCCGTGTGCAAAATCTTTTATAGCGACAGACTGAATTAATCGACATAGTTACCTTGTATTCGGTAATGGTTGTTTTAAACCAGAGAGAGATACAGTTTATATTTGTCTGATTATCAAGTTTAACCAACCACACTAACATGCAACTTACAGTTCCCCTCCGAAGTCCGCTAAACTCGTGTAGGTCCAGGCATATTTGTCGAATTTCGTGAAACAAGTCTCAGTATCTCTGTTTTGAATTTTTGGGTCAGATTGAAGACAGCCGCATAGACCTGTGGGGATGATTAAGGAATAAGCAAATCAGTATTTATATTTTTTTAAGTAGGTATTTTTACATTGGTTATTCAAGTTGAATGAAATGTTTAATTGTGAATTAAACTCAATCATTTAAAAATAAATATATAATCACAAAGACACAGAGGTGTCGATGAATAAAAACGTCGAATCATATCCTGTTTCAGTAAAACTCCCAGAAATAAGGTTCTGAATAGATCTTTAATTCGAGGGTCACCTACTGAGTTCTTGCGAGGAGGTAATTCATCCATGGCGTCATGCGCCCAACAGGCGAATAAGCGCATTCATATGGATTCTCTTACAATATCTGACAACAGGACATACTCATCCTTATAGTTATTTTGTCGCATGTTTTGAAAATTATGACTCCTAATAAAAAATATCAAAGAAGTTTGTTTCCATAGAAATGGATTTGATTCCAAGAGAAGTGAATTAGATATTCCAGTTTCATTATTTTTTTACAAGCCACTTTGTTATTGCATGTCGTATTATACGCAAATGTAAGATGATGTCTTTGAAAAGAGACAAGGGCCTCTTGCTTTCTTTACGTCCTGGGGCTAGTCGTCAGATTATAAGAGAACATGACACTGGTGGGAATCTAATATTTGCTTCAAAGCTAACGAAGTCATCTGATTAAAAAACCATGAGACACCCTCTGGCTATAAACCAGACTTCCTTTCTCATATTCGCAGAGATGAGCGATGATGGAAATGGAAAAACCGTATCACTTAGGAACCTCTGATGCTTGCAATGCTAAATCGATCCGTATGAGTGACTGTAAGCTATGTATGACACACTTCAAACCCCAATAAAACTCGATGACGTTCTTGTGTCGCATGCGAAGCAGTTTGGTGACTTAAATACAAAAAGGCCATATTATATAATATATGAATCCATCTAAGTAGCCATCGTCCCCAGAACCGGTAGCAAAGAAGACAATAAAGGCATGTGGTCTCCGTTACCGTGCCTGCCAACAAGCCCCAAACCAGACTCGGCTGTCACACCACCTCGTGTTAACTGGGGTGTCACTGTTCAGGGCCCAGGCCATTCCACACACCATCTCGTGTTAAGTGGTGGTTTCCTTTTTCAGGGTGCAAGCCATTTCGCACTCGTGTTATTAAGGGATGTCATTATTCAGGGTCAAGGGTATTCCACACACCATCTCGTGTTATCTGGGGGTGTCACTTTTCAGGGTCCAGGCTTCCACTCACCACCTCGTGTTATCTGGGGGTGTCACTTTTCAGGGTCCAGGTTTCCACACACCATCCCGTGTTATCTAGTGGGTGTCACTTTTCAGGGTCCAGGCTTCCACACACCATCTGGTGTTATCTGGGGGTGTCACTGTTCAGGGCCCAAGCCATTCCACACACCATCTCGTGTTACCTAGGGGTGTCACTGTTCAGAGCCGAGCCTTCCAGGCACCATCTCGTGTGGTTTTTTTTTTGGGGGGGGGGGGG
>JAQQZZ010000916.1:0-12033 GCA_030265115.1 Mopalia vespertina
TGGACTTATTTTGTTCTTCTATGGGTCTTTCTTGAAAACACAGGTACACCGTAATGAACCTTTAATATATATTGAAATTTAAACCACCTGTTTCTAGTAATCTATTACAGAATATGAGCAGTTCATTAGAATCTTCACCATCGTATCACACACGGTTGATCAATATTGCAGGGTGTTGCTTATCGTCTTAATCTCCGCACACGTGTCTGCAATGTAACAGCTTTGAGAGATTCATTTCCAAGAATTGCTGTCCCAAGCTTTGCCAAATTTCGTGGGGAGGCATATATCGGCGCTTCTGTACCCAACGAAGGAGTATTGGTCTCACTCTGGGATGGTCCTACGCCTGACGGAGGTAAAGATATCAATTATAATGTTGCTGATTTTACATAATCACAGAAGCTTCGAGTGTAGTTTGTTTTACCTGTACTGTCTGTTAACACGGACATAAGGACGGTAGGAAATATTTCCGCATGTAAGTTGTGTGTTTGGGAGTGGTAGGGGTCGCTTCTTATGCAGATCTAAACCGGACAAATTCCGCGCCAATATTTGTTCTACAAAGATTTTGGTTCGCAAAATTGAACCGAAACCGAGTTCCGCATTCTTCTTCTCTAATTTGCTGGTATCTTCTGTTGGGGACTTCTGAATACGAGGGCCCTGGTGTGATCGTAGAACCAGTATTATATCACCACGATTATCGTTCGGTGGAAGTTATTGCAATTGATTCAAGAAGCGGGTCGCTATGAAAATCAATTAGTCATACAAAAGTTGTATGCATTTCTTGAACGTTTGATATCTTGATCGGCTACTATCTTTGCTTAGCAATGGCCGAGTATTGATTTCTATTCAAATTAATACATTTTTGCCCAAGCAACGAAAATTGTTTTGTACGTGCAATAATTTGAAACAAGTCAATAAATCAATTTGGCCGGCATATTAATCTTTACTTCAAACATATAACCATTTCACCATTCATTCTCTTCAGGTTTTTATTCGGCTCTTGGACGGTTGTTGGCTGTATTCCTGTCAACGACGGATTATTCAACAACAAAACCGGTCTGGTCAATTTTGAGTTAGTTAGTTTCAGCTATTTCTGAAATAACTAAAGTTCATTGGGAAATAAAAGTATCTGGAGTAATAAAAACGAATTTATTTTATTGTACTTATTGGCTTGAATTTTCTGTTGCCTTGGTTCTTTTTTTAATATGAAGAAGCACGAGGTTCGTTTCTATCATGATCTTGCGTTGTCCTGAATTGAAAATCACCCGCCTTTCACAATTGCCTTATTGTCAGAAGCCTGTTCCATTGATTGAGTTTGTTTGTTTGTTTGTTTGATTGGGGTTTGACGTCGTACTAAAGAAATTTCACTTATATGACAACGGATTGTCCACTGAACACATATATCTATATATACTCCTATAGAGAGACCATGCGGCATAACACTGCTAAGTTGTATTCATACCAGCCTCATATGCTGGATTCTATTGGCAGCATACACCCAAATTGTGGGAACCTCAGCCTATCAGAGACGCTCTATTGCACAACAGCCACGTGTATTTGTTATGTTTGTTTTTGTTTTGATTGGGATTAAACGTCGTACTGTATTTGTTATGATAGTTCTTTTCAAACATCTTCGGACTCAAACATTTGATTAAAAGCTAAATGGGACTTGATCGGTACAAAATGAGACATCAAGAAATAGTACAACTGAACTTGGATATTATTTAAACTGAAAACACAAAACTTGCTCTTGATCATGTTTATAAGTTGATTTTGAGCACTGCTTTCCGTCATTATTTTTTACTCCTGTAGTAGACTCCTATCGTTGAATCGGTTTTATATGAAAGCATCCACCAGTGCAGGCATAAAGGGGCAATACAGATGTTTGTCTTTGAAAATATGCAATAAAAATAGTAAGTTTAGGTCGAAAAACATCGGTCTTTCCCTTTGAGGCATCGCTTCTTATCAGGTGAGGAAATTCGAAACCTAAAAGGCATAAGGCATAACATATTTTGTAGTTGCTTAAAGTGAATAAGTTTGCACATACGAAGGTATGTCAGCGACCAGCGGCCGATCGTGTGTTTAATGGGATGTGTCAAGTTTTCAGCTGTCAATTTTGCTGGCCAAACATTTGTACTTGGAATTTAATACTGTTGATCTAACATCGGATTCATAAATATCCTAAAATATATATATATATTTATTTGACCGCTTTCTTTGTTAAATCTGTCAAATGTTTCGCTCTAGTATAGATTTTCATCTCGCTCTAGTATAGATGTTCATCTATCAAGTGTTGTTCTAAGTTCAAAGGAAACTGTTCTACTTATACGTCACGAAAAAGAATTCTGGTTATTGCGCTAAACATTTTACGCCACTCTACTTCTCAGCTATAGAAATAAATGCAGCCGATGTCCTATCTTCATTACTTTTAAATATAACGTTATCGATCTACAAAGTGTTATATGGTTTTTACCGGGCGAACAAAAACGTCTGAAAAGATTCGATGTACAGTTTCTTACGTTTATACACTGCTTATAGCAAGTGCAATCATCAACTTAAGCCCATGTGACGCCATCCAAGATGTTCGTTTTTCGCAACTTGAAGGGTTGTTTTTAAATATAAATATGGGGCAAAGTACTAAGCAACCAGTCTTCATCAACTGCTGAAACGCCAGACAAATGCTATACTTTAGCCACGGATGTATACTATGAAACTGGTTGCCTCTTCAGATTAACCCAATCGAACCACGCCTCCATGTGAAGGGTCACTGTATTTAAATTACGTCCAAAAAGGTTAACCACTAGTTTATTAGTCGATCACGTTCAATGTATCACGCGCTTTAGTATCCGTGTCTGGGTTTATTAAAAGCTGTCACTCGCTCGTAAACAACAACTGACGAGAGAACTATCTTCATAAAGTGGACTGAAAAAAAATTCTTCCAGATGAAAGAATTATTGCTTTTGGTTGTTGTATTAGCGACAGTTCAAGCCCAGGAACCTCAACGCTGTGGTATGTATGTAGCAGTAACAGTTTTACAATTTTACAGGGCATTCATCTTTATCTGCATTGGTCTGCCTTTAACTTGTACAACTTTACAGAGCATTAGTCTTTGCTTGATGGTCTGTCATCACCTTGTACAATTTTACAGACCATTTATCTTTACTTCAAGGTCTGCCATTACCTTGTACAAGTTTACAGAACAGCAGTCTTTACCTTATGGTCTGTCAACATTACAAAGCATTAATCTATACTCCATGGTCTGCCATTACCTTGTACAAATTTACAAGGCATTAATACTTACTTCATGGTATCTGATTACCTTGTTCAATTTTACAGAGCATTAATCTTTACTTTATGGTCTGTCAATACCTTTGACAACTTTACAGAACACTATTCTTTACCTTATGGTCTGTCATCATTACTGAGCATTGATATTTACTCCATGGTCTGTCATTACCTTGTACAATTTTACAGACCATTAATCTTTACTTCATGGTCTGTCATTATCTTGTACACTTTTACAGAGCATTAATCTTGACTTCATAGTCTGTCATTACCATGTACAACTTTACAGAGCATTAACGTTAACTTCGTGGTCGGTCATTACCATGTAAAACTAAACAGAACCTTAATCTTTACCTCATGGTCTGTCATTACCTATTACAACTTTACAGAGCCTTAATCTTTACCCCATGGTCTGTCATTGCCTATTACAACTTTACAGAGCCTTAATCTAGACTTCACGGTCTGTCATTACCTATTACAACTTTACAGAGCCTTAATCTTTACCCCATGGTCTGTCATTACCTATTACAACTTTACAGAGCCTTAATCTAGACTTCATGGTCTGCCATTACAATGTACAACTTTAGAGCATTAATCTTTACCTCATGGCCCATCATTAACCTCAGAGCCAATGTCTTCACGAAAGAAAATTAATTGATTTCTATTTAATAATGACAGCAAAGGACGTCACTCCGTTGTAACATCATCAATGGCTATCGCCAAATTGGAACAGTATGCCAACTTGAATTTAGCAGCTAATGCATTTTGGTTTACAGTTATCTTTAACTCTGTGTTTCAGCCACACCTATTCTATGGGAAGGACGTATGAACGAAGTAAGTACATCTTTTTTATAGATGTTAAAAGAGTTTTATCCCCTGTGAAAATCAAATAATTCACTTATTACTTGAATCCGATTTTTGGATTGCATCCCATATGTAATTCAGTATTTAGGCGAATTTACCTTCTCTTTAATTTATTTTTCTCCAGCAAGATCCTTCTCTTGGATTCCAAAGCCGTTCAAAAATATCCTATGATGAAGTTAACATGCGCATCAGAAGGGTCTCCGAGTTCGACTTCACCGATGAGCGGGATTTCTACGACGACTTATACCTTTATAACTTGGTACGAAAATATAGGCCTTCTATCATCATGCATGTGTTTAGAATATTTTTGTTTATCTCGGCTTTATCGTCAAGCCCTTTACAAATTGAAACTTGTCTAAGAGCTGCAATTGTTAAGAATATCAAGTAACAGTTTCTCACTTTTTTTACATTCAGAAAAAAACGCATAAACCTTTATACCAAAGTTATATGTTTTCTGGACACTGAATCTGTTATAAACGTTGGTTCTGATTTTTGCGACAAAATATCTGCTACAAAATGTTGATCTGGAGTTATGTCTAGAAACGGGTCTCAAAAATATAAAACAATTTTTTAAAATTTTAGAAATTTACAATTATGTATTTTGAAAAATATTTACATAGAGTGGCATTTACTTCAAATGCGGTGTACGTAAATTGACACCTATTGAATTAAACACATCTAAATCAACCCGACACGCACAATAATGTTAACTGCATCTATACAGTTGTGTGTTGCATTTACTATTGTACAAGCTTAGTCAGAAAAGAGAAAAACAATTAACTTTTTTTGGAGGGTATTCGATACAACTTGAACCTTCGTACCCGTGTCTGTATCAAAATGAACCTAACCCAGCCCTTCCGAAGAGTCGGGATACCACCTTTCGCTAATTTCCGTGGAGAGGCATACATCGGTGCTTCTGTACCTAACGCTGGTGTTTTGGTTTCGCTTTGGGATGGTAAAATGCCTGACGGAGGTAATTGGACGTTATGTTGTGATACAAAGCTGACGTTTTTAGTAGGGGTCTGGGGAGGGGACAGGAGGACGCTAGAGTTTGGAAGAGATTTTTTTTCTAGAAGAATTTAGGAGAGGTGTTCTCCTGTGTTTCCTTATGCCTATTATCGTAATTGTATAGCTTCTAATCTTTTGTACAAGTATATGGTAAAATGGAAATTGCCTCAAACTTGCATATACTAGTACATGTACAAAATTTAGCTATAGCCAACAATAATATATTTTCCGACTTACCGTCTCCAAGATGCAATGTTAGGTTGGGGGCATTTCAGCTTCTTGCCCATACCCTACCTGGCGTTGACACTGTTGTTTTGATTACCATTTTTGTCAACCACACAATCAAGAAACAACTCGACTGACAGCATTATCATAAAGCGATATGTTTTTATGGCTGACGATCGGCTCGGTCATATACATGCCTACCAACAAGATCACTTTATTTTCAAATATACAAATGTATGTGTATTTTGAGATGAGTGTACAAAATACTGAAAAGAAAGTACATAATAATTAATTAAGGGACATAAATGTGTACAATCCTCTTTATTATGACAAATAATATGAAACTTAACTTTCTTGGTACAACTACTGATCAGATTGGTGTACAATTTTGTTTAATTTAACAAGTTTAATTCGGATTAGTTAGGTGTACAAAATACCCCCAAACGTGCACAAGTAGGCAGATTAGCTGACAGCGAAGCAATCAGTCTCTTTCTAATCGGGTGGCGTTAATATATATTTGCTAACATTTGGCCAATCCATACTGTCAATTTATCAAAGAACATTTAAAAAGTAAGTCTGACGAAAACTATGTGATTTGTTTAAGGGTTCTATTTTGGTTCCTGGACTGTTGTCGGATGTGTGCCTGTAAACGATGGACTTTTCACTAATACAACGGGCTTTATTAACATAGAGTAAGTACAACTTTGTTTACATGTTTAGGAAAATATATTTTAACTTTTTACGCCAGGCACAAAGTGTCCATGTGTCACAAGCTGCTACGAACACATCTATGATATATTGACAGTAAAACAAGTTATACGTTTAGTGAAGTGTAATGTATGTGCAGATTCAAAAGACACAAATCACATTCGGCGCATTCGACTGGACGTGTGTGTTTATCAGGATGAAGCCTCTTCAGTTTTTGTTTACCGATCACGTGACCGAATTCACGGGCGAAAAACTCGTACCTAACTACTACTACTACTATTGATTTGTCTGGCGGCCCCATTCAATTACTCGTACCTAACGAAACTTAATGAATGACCAGTCGAACAAAATTGTAGACAACGGCTTCACCGTGCCTAACGAAAACGCCCAGTCGAATGCGCCTTTTGTGAACTGATATTGGCGGGTACATAGTCCCATACCGGTTTTCTTACAAGGTGAGAAACTAGTCGAAAACTGGAAACCCTGAACACAGCGACACTTTGTCACATTGATTGATGTTTTACCCTGCGGTTAAGTTCATATGACGGTGAAGTAGTCTACTGGTGGACTTCATTCGATGTATCCGACAAGAAGACAACCCAAATAAAATGTACAATAAACATGTGGAAATTTAACTCAAAATATTTCCGAACAGATTGGAAACGCGTCGTGCCTTAGGCCGAACAACAACACAAGGGCACAGACAAAACCCTCTGTGGAATTTTAATAACTATCGAAATGGTAAAGTCAAGAAATAAGCTGGATTTACAAACTGTATCAAACATATCAAAAATTTCAGTAATGGAACATGTTAATGAAACTTTTGATATATTTTTTAATATATCTGTTGCAGGTAATTGGAATGCTCCAATTTCAAAAACACGTCATGCTTAAACTTGATTTCTCTTCAGTTTCTATGACGTCACCCTCGGTATCTCGGACCCAGATGTGTTTATTCCACCTTCGGAATGTGTGTAAGGCACTCAAATGAAGCCAAGCGGTAAACGGATTAAAACCAACTGAATCGCGAAGTGAATTCACTCTGGGCACAAATACTATAGTACACATGCAAATAGCGTACCAACCTGAAGCTAAATTCCAACCTCAAAATTTTGGTTTGTTAGTTGTGGGAGTCAAGCTTAATGAATTGTAAATAAATGAACCAACACGTAAACAATTGCACTCACAGTCTGGAACAATACAGTTTTTATTGTTGAATTTGGTATAAGCTGGAAATCTTAGGATCGACGAAATAGTATTCCTGTGTAGACCATCTACAAGATTTTCGAAGCTTTTCATTCAGTAGCAAAGTGTTAACATCTGCAAACAAAATTAAGACTCCCGGTACATTCCATGTTATTTACCTGCATAACCAAAATGGCCTGAATTACAAGTTCTGTATCCCAATATTTCGCATGTCGTTGTAACATACGAACTATTATTTCTACAGTTGATTATCTTTGGCTTGAAGATACAAAACACGCAACTCCAGTCAATGTACTTAAAGGCAAGATTGATTTAACTAGCACACACTTCTGGGCGGGGAGCAATGAGTGTTGCGAGTTTTTTATTATGCATTATGTCTACTTGTGGTTTATTTGTGGACCACATTTTTATAGTTATCTCAAGAATTAAAAGATATAATTTTTATAATAATTCGATTAAATAAATAAATGGACCAATCTTTTATAGGGTTAAGCTATCCGTCGTCAGTCGTGACAGTTTTTAACAATTTAAAGTAGTGATTTGCTGTCACAAATTAGGATCGAATGAACTTTGAAATATACCTTTTGTTGATAAATCTATATATGAAATAACATCACACACACAGGAGGAGAAAAGCTAACCCCTTCAACTTTTCTGGAATCGATTGGCGTTTTACTCGAGTGTTTCTTCTGATTGCTGATCACTTAAACGATTTCACACCATTGTCCAAGAGTGGTTGTGTTCTCTAGAAGAACACTCTTCATATGTTATTATTGATCGGTCTACGATAGCAACTGTTGGTCATTCTTTCAAATATGCGATTGCTAGATGCCGATACAATTTATAATGCTCAGAAATAAAACATTCTGTATACAAAGGTCTATACAATTATATTTTAAATTGACTCGCATAAACAATAAATGAACATCCATGCTCTATGTATTGTTCTACGGTTAAGGACAGGAGCTACGCCAAGGTTCAATGATACGCATGCCCACAAACTTTTAATGTAATTATCTATTGTAGTGTTATTGAAACGTATATTAGTACATGTCTGTCAAATGTCTGCATGGTGAGATTATGTCATTAAACTAGAAACATCAGAAGGTTGGGGTAGGCTGAGCTAATACAATGAGAACAATAGTAAACGAAATAAATGCTGAATTCTTGATTCATTAGACGGGTTGATAAACAGTTACAGATCCGCAAACATTTGTTTTCTTGGGATTTAACGTCATACTCAAGGGTATTTCACTTATATGACTACGGATTGTCCACTGTCCCTTGCCTATTAACCGGGAGGAAACCTCATAAAAACCTCCCCTGCGATTGCCGGAACCACATCATGCTACTCACATATACCGGAAGGTCGACAGAGGGAATCGATCCTGCGAATGGTATACATAGTAGTAGGATTAGTGAGCGCACGCGCTATCCTCTAGGCAGCGGCAGCGGGCAGCAAACTCTGACATAACCGACAATTATAACGTACACCAATAAAAAAAATAACCTGCTTTGAGGTTTGTTTGGTTGGGATTTAACGTCGTGCTCAAGAGTACCATGCCGCGGCCATATCGTGGGAGTCACTCCTCTACCTGGTGGTCGACAGACGGAATCGTTCCCGTGGTATATCAAAGTAGGATTAGTAAGCGCAAAGGCTTACCACCGCGGGCCATGCTTTGAGGTAAAATCCACAACAATTGCAAATAATCTTTATCGGCCATAGATTCATTGGATGACAAAAGTCGTTCCGTTTCAAGGAGCTTTACACCGTGACAAGGCTAATTTCACTGATATGGCGGCGTGGTGGTTCAACAGGCGACGGAAACTGTTCAAACAAATATAAAGCAATCCGTCATCTGATAAGTATACGTTTATGTTAAACCTGGGATGAGTATGTATATTCATCCCAGGTTAATCCCATGGGCATGACGTTTAACAAGACACATCGGCTAAGATTCATCAGGTTAGAAAAATTGTTTAATTTTTGTTTCGTTTCAAGGAATTTTACATCGCACTACGTTTTCGGTTTTTACTCTTATGATGGTATGACGGCTCAATAGGCGTCGGAATATATTCATGCATATATACAGCAATCCGTCATGTTCTATCAGTGCCGTCGTGATGCTCTCAGACAGACTAACCATGTATCCACACAAGATGAGACAACAATTACAAGTGAAAACAAGTACATGTTAGTGTCAAAAATACACAGGACAGTGTGGATTTATAGTGCTTGAGGATCACCTACCATTTGTTTTAAGATATATCTTTTTTTCCTAAAATAAGTCCGTAATGCAAGGTGTTGATTGATTTTAACGTAAATAGGGTAATTTTAAGTGTTAAATTTAAAAGTTTGCTCTCATGCTAGATAAAGGAATAAATGACTGATTGACCTTTTAATGTGGAACTTGAAAGAGACCAACAGTCTTTATCATTGTCGCCTTATGTTTATCTTTGTTGCCATGCATACCAGTACTTGACTCCCATGGATACCAGTACTTGATCCCACGTCCCCAGCAGCAATTACACCTTGTATGCATGCGACAAACGTATTGCTACCGCTCCGTGAGTAAGTGTGATTTCCCTGGACGTTTGACATAACTTACAACCTTGTGATGATGGAAGTAAGTTACTTATTATTGAAATAACATTATTAAAAGTTAATTATAAATTGAATGTTTCCTTGACAATAATGCAAACTTCTGACATTTCTTTTCTTTAAAAGAAAAGGTTATGCCAAACCGTTGTAAATGATATTGCGTCAACTTAGTGAAAGCATGTTTTGAGATTGTACCAATTCAATTTTATTCAATGCACAGCAAGTAAATAGAGATTTTTTTCTAATCCGCTTTATTTCAGTATTAGCAGTTTAACGGAAATCGAGCTGTATGATTCGTATAAAAATATATAGCCATAACTAGCTGCAGTACGCAGATCCGAAATCGTTTGCCTTGACGGTATCAATAAGCCGATCAATTATTCTACCTTAGGTAACCCACTGTTTCCCAATTGTGTACCCAGAACCAATTCATGGGACAATGCAGAAGTTGTTTTTATCAATAATACTACCTTTAAAATATGGTTCTACGAAATCGAGCGAAGTAGCCATGGCAATAAGTCGGACAGTAAATATGCAATGAATTTCTGGACTTTATTACACTTATATCAGATTCCCCATTTCTCGTTGTTTATTGTTTTAATACGGGAAGAATTCTCGTTTGAACCACCTCAAATACAGGAGCAAACATCGAAGTGGGATTACAAGTTTCAATTGATGAGGAGGTAGGTCCTTAAAATCAGATCGATGCGCGCCGCCAAGTTTGACTCCTCTACCATGGCTGCCATATACGTCATAAAACACTGAACGAAAAGCTAGAAATACCAGAAATACGTCAAGAAAAGACAATTCCTTCTTTAAAATATGTTATAAGTAAATAATTATTTCATGGTCATGGTCAAACGTTTGCAACAGAGATCATTAAGTCTCTTTATTCTCACACATTCAAAACATGAAGGTCATCGGTTGCCAAAGCTTTTAACCATACTGCATTAAGTTTTAATTTAAATTTGCAAACGCATTGAAACCATTTCAAGTGTTTATTTTCTTATTTTCGTCCCTCAACGAGTTCTATTTCTCCAATATTAAGTCACATCTACTGTTATGAAGCGTAAACTACAATTACAGATCGATTGATTGATAAGACACGAAGGTGAAATGTGACAGCGCAAAGGTGCAGAAATACGAGGACGCCAAGTCAAGCATGTGTGGATGTTGCGCATATGACACAGTTGTCCATGAATCAAAGGTAAACTGTTAACCGTGTACGTTGCAATTTTTTTTACATACCTGCGCCCTCGCAAACTTGCATCTTCGCTTTCTCGTATTTGAAAATCTTGTGCATGTGAAACCGAGACGACACAGAGCTAACGTGCGCAACTGATCGATTATATCATTAATCAAGACCACTGACCAGGGATTGAAAGTAACGAGCTGATCACAGAAGCACTTTTTCACCACACGTCTGTCGGCGCCATCAGCCAGTTTCGATCAAATGACGTCTTAAAGCACGTGTCAACAAAGTTAAAACTTTAGGGTGATTTGTAAACTGACCTTTTCTTGGCTGGTGTATATAGTCATATACGTAGCTCAAACTGAAAGAGGGGGTTGGGGTACCGAATTTTGGACCAATTACGGAGCTTTTTGTGTACGTTTAAAAAGATTTCTGAATAAAACTGAATAGATTCACTGCTTTGGTTCTAGAAGTGTACACAAACAATTATTTAGGAGACAAACCTGTTGTGTTTTGTTGTTGTTTTTTTTTTTTTCAGTACTAGGATCCACGTTGTATCAATAGGGCAATGTCACTATACAGGAGTTATTAATAAACACGATCAAAAGCTGTGGTTTTTTTTTCTATTTTCGATATAGAGATCAGTTCAGGAGACAAATGAAGATAAGTTAATGCGGAGATATTATGCGATATTATTTAAATTAAGTTTAAATACCGAAAATATTTTCTTTTTAATTTTACAGGGTTTCATTTCTGAATGTGTGATACAAACTTGCACGTTCCTACTTGTGCTCGTAAGGTAGGCCGATCAGTCATCCTCAGCTTAGGTCACATGGCAAAGCTGTCCAAAATATCCGGATCGCGGTGGGGAGGTGCCGCAAGTCCGACATCCCCCAAGTCCCACAGCACACTAGTCCGACACCGCGAACACCCCACAAAAACTAAA